>JAHDIT010000093.1:0-54367 GCA_019232045.1 Ogataea degrootiae
TACCGCTCTAACACTAATATTCTACGAAATGACTGTTGAAACCGGAAATCTTTTAAGGCGATCCACTGACTATATACGTTTGTGCAAATGTGGGTCTTATAAATCCTTTCTATTTATCTTACTTATTGGTTGATGATATGTATCGGAAGCTTTTGCCACCGCGTTGTGTAGTAGAGTAACTAACATATATAGTGCTGTAAGTTAGGGTATCTAGGGACACCCACATATACAATAATTAATGAAAGGTGAATTTAGGGTGCATACGTACCCTTTGTTATCGGGAAGGGATTTTGTTGTTGCGTTGCTTCGGCATTTTTCTTGTTATTATTACATTATTACATTATTACATTATTACTCGTCCCGATTGAGAAGAGAGTAAAATCCTGTTTTAGAAAAAGCGTAGCTGAAAAAAACAATCACCTTTTTGAGTGAGAAACGTAGTTTCTCATATAAACACATATTTCTTTTGTTTTGTCCTTTTCTCTCTTCCATATATCAAAACCTTTCTCCTTGTTCTTCGTTTCATTTTTTAAGTATCTGTTCATAATAGGTAAACTTGCAAAAGGATATATAAAACTTTTATTTCAAACCTGAATTCAGACTAAGCTACAGACGACTAGTTGCCCGATTCCACAGATAGAATTCGACTAAAGATAGATCCAGCCATCTTGATTACCCATCCCATAATTCAATCTTTTTGTTTGGCCGTCTTTTCTCTTATTTCTAATCATATTCATTATATACCTTCATATCCAACTGCAATTTTAAAGTAACAACAACAACAAGAGAAGAATAGTGTTGGTTTGCTAGTATAAAAAGCCAAAAACCCACCAACCCCCAACTGAAACTCCTACATTCGCTTATCCAACCAAACCTTGTCTCTTGAATTAATTTCAGCTATCGGTTTCATCCTTTAATCTAATCATCCTTTAGTTAATAAATTTTTCTATCCTAGTCATTCGTCATATATTATTTATCATTATTATATTTATTTTACTACTATTTACTCATATTTATTAGTTTCCAACCAACTACTCCATTATTTATCAAAAACAATGCTATACATTCTAGGACATGGTTCAAACAAGATTGAAGATATAAAGCAATCAATAAAAAACTTCATAACAAATGCAGATATAAACACTCTAATAGATTGGAAGTTGGTTTTATTATGCGCTGTTTGGTATTTGACTTCAGTTATCTCATCAAGCTCAACAAAAGCAATTCTGAAAACTTTTAGTTATCCAGTTACTTTAACTGAAATACAATTCATAATGAATGCTTTCTACTGTCTGGCTACAGTTTTATTCGTCAAAAAATACGATTCAGTTTTTGCTAGTCATAGACACCATATAAACCCAAATTCTTTATATGCTGAAAAGGACGTTGGAGGTTCTTTACTTGGAAGATTCCCAAAAGGTACTTTCCCAATGGAATTAAACAGTTATTCTTATTCTATCAGATCTGATTTCTTAAAACCCTCAATGTTTGTTTTGAAAACAACTTTACCAATGGGTATTTTCCAATTTGTTGGTCATATTGCGTCCCACAAAGCAACTTCAATTATTCCAGTTTCATTGGTTCATACAATTAAAGCTTTATCGCCATTGACAACTGTTTTAATTTACAGATTTATGTTTAAACAAAACTTCAGTGCTAAGACATATTTGACTTTAATCCCATTGGTTACCGGTGTCATGTTATCGTGTACCAAGAACAGCAATTTAAAAATCAATGACAGCATCTTTTATAAGGGTTGTATCTTTGCATTCGTTTCAATGTTAATTTTTGTTTCTCAAAACATTTTTGCTAAGAAAATCTTAACTTTTGATGAATGTAACAAGTCACAAAATCTACTAGATGGACGACAATTATCAGATTCATCGAATCCAGACTCTCAAGACTATTTCACAAGAGCGTTGAACTTCAAAATTGTAAGAGCTGAATCTGCTACAACAACACCAATTCTGCCGACTTCGATGACTCCAAAAAAATTATCTCCACCAATTACTCCATTATTAGGTAATTCATCACAGTCATTAAATAAGTTAGTTCAATCCTCGGAAAAAAAATTGGATAAAATGTCCGTTTTATTCTATTGTTCACTTGTTGGTTTTACTCTAACATTGCCATTTTACCTGATTACTGAGATAACTTCTAATTCCCTTGTTTCGATAACTTTAATAGATCATAAGTTGGCCTCTTTGTTAATGATTAATGGATTATCGCATTTCATGCAATCAATAGTTGCTTTCCAAATTTTGGGATTGGTTAGTCCAATCAATTATTCAATTGCAAATATCCTTAAAAGAATCATTATTATCAGTTGTTCGATTTTAGTCGAAGGCACTAAATTACGTGGTGTTCAATGGCTTGGTTTAGCGTTAACTTTTATTGGATTGTATTGTTATGATAAATGGGGTGTTCAAAGAAAAAGATAGATGTTCTCCTCTTTTGCATTCACTATTTCTGTAGTTTTATTATCTCTCTTTATTTTATCTTTTTACTCTTTTTTTCGACACCATTCCTTTCTCTTCTCTTTAACTTAGCTTTCATTCATTTGTACGCGTCTGCTTTTTTTAATCATTTCATATATTCTGTCTAAGATCGCCCTTTTTGTGTCCATTAATTTCATCTTGCTTCTACGTTTTCGTTGATTAACCTTCATAGTCTCAATAAAGTTAAATGCATCACTACACCCTTTTTTCGGCTAGCTAGTTGCGGTTATTGACTCTCTTTTATACTTCCCCAATTTCAATTTATTTCTCTACTTCTGTCATACGATGTTATAAGATAAAAGTAGAACTCTCCGACTTCGTCCAATCAATCTACTGAAAACGAGGCAAACAAGGAAACTAATTGTAAGATTAAAACTATTAACTGAAAAACAAAACCACTCTATGCTTTAATAAGTAGGATATCGTATAGCAAGTAAAACAAAAATAACTATACAACTATGAAATATGAAATATATACTGGAATACTATTAAATTGTTCAGTAAAGGAGAAGAGACAAAAACAAAAACCACCAATTAAAAAGACGGTCATCCATCTAAAACATTCATCTAACCCAAACAGAAAGATTAGTGCTTACCAGTTGGTGTTTCACCAGTCAAATTGGCAACAAACTCTTTAGCGTAGTCACCTAAAGTAACCATACAAACAGTTTGCCAAACGCCCAACATGATTCTTGGTGTAACACCTTTATACAAGCCAAGCAACCCGTTATTTGAATAAATGTACTTCGCAGCACCCAAAACGCTCATTTTCTTAGGTCTATTTGGATCATTTGTCTTTGATTGCATCTCAACTCTAATGACTTCAATTGGCTGATTCCAAGCGGACAAACCACCACCAATCACCGAAGAAGCGATTCTCTCAACTGGAGATAGCTTATCGTCTTTGGATTTGTTGGTGAAGGATTTGATTGCGTCTTCAGCTAATCTCGACAACCCGAATCTTGAACCCCAGTTTGTCATTTGTCTGATGGCAACGGCATTCACACCCTTGTTGATACCTCTTATACCTTCCTTTTTGTAGATCTCCTTAAAGACCTGGAATGAAGTTTGGGTTGGTGCGCCACTTGCTGACTGCTTGTGTCTTGTGATCTCAACTGTTTTCATACAAGTACAGAAACCCATAGTTAAGTAAGCTTGGAATAACCCACCAGAGATACCACCACCGATACCAGCGACAAAAGGTGAAGCACCCAGTGATCTTAACTTATATTCACCTTCTGATGAAACGAATAGTAAAACAGCACCTTTGGTTGAAGCTTCGATCCACGCCCACGGGATTAAACCTTGGTAGAAACCAGAAACACCACCTCTTGACCAAACTAACTTTGTGGCTTGCATTAGTGACAGCGATCTGTTGGCAGCCATCGTGGTCTTAACAACTTCCAATGGTTGTCCTAAAGTTGTCACTTCAAACATGTTTAAACCACCACCTAATAAAATATTAGAGAATGAAACTGGCTTCTTTTTAACTTCTTGGGTAGACATCTTTCTTATTGGTTACTAGATATATTAATTGATTAGATTTGTGACCGTCTATTATCGCTAAATCCAGTGTAATAGTATTTTAACCCCCTTGGTGTCTTTGAATAGATATTTGAAGCTGTACATATTGAGTTGAAATCTACCATGATCAATCAATCAATCAATCGCAGTGCGATGCTCTCCATTTTACGAGATCGTTCTGAATCGGGTAAGAAAAAGTAGTGCGCGGTATTGAGCGGTGGTCACAAAGAAGGAGATGCGATCCCTCCTGTTCTTCAATGCTGCCCTTTTCTTGCTCGCACTCTTATCTCCTGATACGAGTCACGTGAGCTTATTAAACCATAAACAGACGTGGCAGAGTCCAAAGAAGCAGCCAACACCCAACATAAATTAACCCAACAACAGTGAACCAATCAAGCTCTGAAACCGTCCAAATATTTCTGTTCCCGCGATGTCTGTACAGTTCCAGACCCCTACTCGCTCCCCCCCCCCGTGGCATTTTGGCCCAACCACGGGGATTGACATTGCCCTCGGCATTCCCTGTAACGTGATTTGGGAGAGCCTTTATCACCTCCCCCCCTAAATAGACGTTTAATAAATAAACAACCAAATGACACCACCTTGGAATTAATGTAGGGGAATCAGGGGATCTACTCTTTTCTTTTATTGTATTCTATTGTCATCTATTGGATCGTGTAAAATGTAACAGGGGCCCTCCATATACTAAATTATTTGTACAGCACTTGTAGCAGAATTAATTAATTTCATCAAAATCATTATTCCCTAAAAACGTTTGGTTATCGTCTGGTGTTTTTTTCTTTTTCTCTTCTCTTTTAAAACATAAGCCTTTTCTTTTGTTCTCCCTGATAATTCATTAAGTTAAGCTTTCTGTTTCTTCAAGTTTGACCAGTTCATTTTTGTTCGTCTTTCGTTCATCTTTCGTTCATCCTCTTTTCCTACCTTAATATCGATCTTGGTTAATCCATCATTCGCCCAACATCTCTTCTTCATCATCAGCATTGTACATCCCAAATCGATCTCCTTTATTATCTATTTCAATAGATTGCATTACATCTTACCTCCTTAATCCCCCATCACATTATCTATACTTCTATTATCAATCATGTCTGCCGTTATAGTCACTGGTTCCAACAATAGCAACGATTCTAAATCAACCCAAAAGACTACCCAAAGATCAGGTAACATTGGTTCTTTCAAATTCTCTAAAAACTTAACTGAGGGTTTGACTTCAGTCAATACCATTGGTGATGAATTCAAAGTTCCAGATTTCACAATTAAAGAACTGTTGGATTCTATTCCATCTGAGTCTTATCAAAGAAGATTGACTTCTTCCTTCTACTATGTTTTCAGAGACATCGCATTAATTGGTTCAATTGGTTATGTTGCTAACAAATTGATTCCTCTAATTCCAAACACCTTCTTAAGGGGTTTAGCATGGTTAGGTTACACCATGCTAATGTCTTTACCATTCACTGGTATTTGGGTCATGGCTCATGAGTGTGGTCATCAAGCTTTCTCTGATTACGGTTGGGTTAATGATACCGTCGGTTGGGTTTTACATTCCTTCTTAATGGTTCCTTACTTTTCTTGGAAATATTCCCACGGTAAGCATCATAAAGCAACTGGTAACTTGTCGAAGGATATGGTTTTCGTTCCAAAGACTGCTGATGAATTCAAAGAATCTAGAGGTATTTCAATGACTGAAAAATTAGCTGATTTAACTGAAGATGCTCCAATCACCACTTTAATTTCATTACTGATGCAACAATTTGGTGGTTGGTGGACTTACTTGGCTACTAACGTTACTGGTCAAAAGTTCCCAGATAGAAATCAATTTGCCCTATCTCATTTCAACCCATCTTCTCCAATTTTCGAAAAACGTGATTACTGGTTTATTGTTTTATCCGATGTTGGTTTAATTATTCAATTCACTGTTGTCTACAAGTTTGCCCAAACTTTTGGTCTCTTCTCAATGTTCATTAACTGGTTCTTACCATATATCTTTTGTAACCATTGGCTCGTTTTCATTACTTACTTACAGCACACTGATGTTACTTTACCGCATTATGAAAGCAGCGAATGGAATTTCGCTAGAGGTGCAGCTGCCACTATTGACAGAGAATTTGGCTTCATTGGTTGGTTCTTCTTCCACGATATTATTGAAACTCACGTTTTACACCATTACGTTTCAAGAATTCCTTTCTATAACGCTAGACCTGCCACTGAAGCAATCAAAGTTTTGATGGGTGAACATTACAGACATTCTGATGAAAACATGTGGGTTTCTTTATGGAATTCATCTAGATACTGTCAATTTGTTGAAGGTGACAATGGTGTTATGATGTTCAGAAATATTAACGGCTTAGGTGTCAAGCCAAAGTCTTAACCAAGTCAAGCTTATGTTTTTTTTTTGAGTTTGTAGCTGTTGGTAGCATTAAGAGCATATCATTTATCTAGTTAGATTTATGTGCATTTGTTATCTTCAGCTTTTATTTAAGTGTTTTTTTCTTGTTAGAGAGATAGAAAGATAGAAAAAAACATCCTAAACAGCAAAGAAACGATGGTTTCCTTCTCCAAGTTTTATTATTGTTATTAGAAACTGCTTTGAACTTCTTTGATACAGATACATATCTTTTATTTTACAGCTTATAGTTTTGTCTGAATGTGTTTTTTTTTCTCTTCCTGGCTATTATAATTTGGTTATAATTACCGCTCTTTTGATTTGTATTTTCTTTTCTTTGTTTACTTTGTTATTTGGTTTTATATATCTTCTAAGTTTTATTTATTTATTGCAACTTCAATTTCAGTTCCAAAAAAGTAATGAAATCCTTAACTAGATTGTCCGTGCGGCTTTATAGATTTGAGCAATAAATAAATAAATAAAACTAAATCCCGATCTTTACCTGCACAGAGCAAATGAGTTTTAGCTTTCCTATCCGGTTATGTACACCTCAACTTATACATACTTAATTTCTATATTCACATTCACTTAGATTCAATACCCATCTTTTTGTACTTAGAACCAATCTACATTCTCAACTAAACCTTTGATAGAATCCATCATCGAGAGTGAAAAGAAATATTACCAAGAGAAGGACAAAAGACTTGGGATTGCTCGGCTTATTATTTGATCAAACACCGGATATCAAACAACAAAACCATTTTGAATAGCCTACATTTCAAGATAAACATTACATGGTTCAAATAATTCTCCATCGATTAACTTGCCGTTTTGTTTGGAAAAACAGTTTATCGTTTCAATCGAGGCTAACGTCTTTTCAAAGATACCGGGGTTTGACTTTTAACGGTGATAGTAGTGACCTCCAGCATACAGGGAATATGTTTCGTAGCTATTCTACAGGTTTTAGTAGCAACGAGAGCAATGACAACAACAGCGATCCAAATGCAGACCGTCATGATCCAGAGATACTGTCGATTATCAGAAGCTATCCATTAACGAGCAAAAACACAACTCCTTATCAAATTTTGGGGTTTGCAAAAGATGGCAAAGATTGTAAAACTCATGATTTGAAGAATCGATTTTACAAGTTGGCTAAAATATACCATCCAGATTTGAAAACTTATGAAGGTGTGAACTTAACAAATAAAAGTATTTTCAATAAATTTTCAGGTGGAGATTCGAACGGCGGGGGAAATGATAAGCTGGTCCTAACTGCAGATATCAAAACTCAAAGATTCAAGAAAATCTTAGCTGCTTATACGCTATTGAAACATCCAAGAACAAGGTCCAACTATGATAACTATCAAATTGGCTGGGAAGACAACGCATCGTCGTTTCATAGATCACCTCCTCCAGCATCCTATTCTTCAACATCTTCGCAATTCACATCGAACTACAATAATAGAAGTGGTACATGGGAAGATTACTATCCACGGGACAAGAACTATACGGGATATCAATGGACTAATGATCGATCAACATGGAATCAAGTGGATCCAAATTCATCAATGTACGAACAGTTTAAAATGAATCAAAAGACAATTTTCTTGTCAGTTTTGTTAACCACTATAATTTACACGGTTTTACAGATTTCCCATATTATCTTATACGACGATTACATTGGTGGCGTTTATCAGGAATCCGTTCATGTTGCAACAGTTAAAATGAATGAAAAATCAGAGACTGATTTAGTTAACTCTTATTCGAACTATGGGTTTGGGGAAAGTAAAAATGATAGAGTCAAGCGGTTCTTATGGTGGCGTGAAATTTCAATGTTGCTGAACTTGGGTGATTTGAATGTTATTACCAAGTACTTGAAAAAGGAAAAGTTGGTTCATGATAAAGATGAGTTAAGGGATTATGATAGGGAACGGTTGGTGAAAGAGGCGGGTGCACAGCCATATTTGGCGGATAAACATTGACGGTTTTTTATTGTGTGTATAGGCTATCTGTTTCTTTTCTGTGTTTGGGGATAATGTGACTGATTGTTGCTATGCAGTATTTATCCATATATTTAGAAAAATGATAACTTTGATATGATACGAGAATTAGTTAGTCGTTTGGGGTATAAATAAGGTAAAAGGCAATAAAAAAATGTGTCACTGTATGTTGTATGGCTAAATCTGAGAAAAAGTCTCATTCAAACGAGCGATTAACTGTTAGGAATATTTAGATATACTGATAACTACTTATCTTCGATCGTCTTTTGACTCATAATTCTTGCCAAACAATATACACTACAACGTTCTATAAATTTATAAATAAGACATAGTTAAACATATCGAAAGATGGACTTCATGAAACCAAAAACGGTCTTGAACCTAGCCAACATCAGAGATGCATTGGTCAGAATGGAAGATACGATTTTGTTCAACTTAATCGAAAGATCACAATTCTTTGCTTCTCCATCAGTTTACAAAGCCGATCAATTCCCAATCCCAGATTTCAACGGTTCTTTCTTGGACTGGTTACTGTTGCAGCATGAAAAGATGACTTCGCAATTAAGACGTTATCAGGCTCCTGATGAAACCCCATTCTTTCCAGAATCTTTACTGCCTCCATTTTTACCAACGATTAACTATCCACAGGTATTAGCTTCTTACACCGATGAAATCAACATTAACAATGAGATTAAGTCTGTTTACATCAATGAGATCGTTCCAGGTGTCGCTGCAAATAAAGGCGATCAGATGGAAAATTTGGGTTCCACTGCAATGGCAGACATTGAATGCTTGCAATCGTTATCACGTAGAATCCATTTCGGTAAGTTCGTTGCGGAATGTAAGTTCATTAACGAACGTGAGAAGTACATTAAGATGATTAAGGAAAAAGATATTAAAGGGATTAATGAAGCTATAACAAACTCTGAAGTTGAAGAAAAAATCTTGTTGAGACTGTTGGAAAAGACAAAAGCCTACGGTACTGACCCGACTTTGAAATTCAGCCAAAATCCCCAAAGTAAAGTTAAACCTGAAATAATTGTCAAGTTCTTTAAAGAATTTGTTATTCCATTGACTAAAAAAGTGGAAGTTGATTATTTACTGAGAAGACTGGAAGACGAAGATCTGGATGATGATGATGATGATGAAGAGGAGGGTGGTGATGGTGATGAACAAGGCACTGTTAGAAGCGGGAACTATGTTGACAAGTTCTTGTCTGTTGGCTTATACTAGTCAATTAATTGTAATTCTTTCTGTTTTTTTGTGGACTTTATCTTTGATTATTATTTCTATATAACGTAACAATTGTAATAGTTAAGCTAGTATACGATTGGTTGTATTAGTGTAGTAGCTGAGTCTTAGTTCCGTTTATACGGCCTAAATGTGTATCTTCAGGCGAAGGTATAACTTCCCAGAAGACCGACTTAATCGTCGAGCATTATTAACCCCAGTACTGCATCACTAAGGCGATGGATCACCTACCTTACCTGCAATAGACTGTTATTAATAACTCTTTTATTCAGACCGTATTTGTAACGTCACAGTGTTAAACCATTACCCCAGCATTACTTGTCGTACTCATGGTCTAACTATGTTACAACCACGACGACAACAAGTTATATATTAACAAGATGCTGCCTAAACGGGATGATGAATCATCTATCCTGTTTGCGGTTCACAGAACCTGTTGACCTTATATAGCAGTCGACAAGTACACCCAAGTCGGCCATACCCACTCTAATTTAATTATTGACACCAATACATAACGCACTAGTTTAAAGTCAATTGGACAGTTTTCTGACATGTTCAGGTCATTATTGGCATATGCCATGTACCCAAGGTGCCGAGGCTTTTAGACTTGCCAGTGTCTTATATACTATATTATATTATCTATTTTTTTTTTTTTTTTTATTATTATTTTTTTTTTTTTTTAATTTTATTTTATATCTCTTCAGTCATAGTACCTGAGTCAGACGCTCCCTTAGCCACCACGATTGCATGTTCAATCCAGTCCAACTGTGTGTTCTGACCAAACCCTGCTTTCTGAACCTTTATAGCTCCAATAACCTCGCACTGACCGCTACCACCGATGTCCCAGGCAGTTATCGCCACTTTATCATAATCCCAAAGTAATTATTGCCATGCTAGGCACAGATAGTGAGACCAATACGATTAACGTAAGACCGCTAGTTCTCATCAAGATAAACTGCAGCTAGGTATAGTAAGAATGATAATGTGATGATAATGAGACCGAGAATGATAGCTTGAGCCTCTATAGACATATATGTAATAGTTAAGCTTGACTACTTGATTGTATTAGTTGGTAGTGGCTGGTCTTAATTCCGTATATATGGCTTAATGTATCTCTTAAGCGAGGGTATAACTTCTCAGAAGACTGACTTCCTAGAAGGTAAAAAGGTAACTAACTAACATACGTAAAGGTAAGAAATACATAATTAATATAGACCAAAAACCTTCCAGGTTATTGGAAAAGATGTCGAGAGAAGTACTTTCTCGGCGATGAGACTAAGGTAGGGTAAGCGGCTTAGTAATCAGAGTAATGTCATAATCTCTATTACAATGTGGGTGTGTGTGTTTTGCTAGCTTTTCCTAACCTAATGCTCTCATTGTTAATTCAAAAGCACAGAAAGTGGCAGCATTAGCAGGTGCAGCCCTTAGCATTGTTGGCGAGAAACCTTTGAAAAAACCTTTAATACCATTTTCAGACCAGATCTTATTCAAAGCTTGTAAAGAATTCTTAAGGGTTGGTGATTTGTAATTATCCGTTTGTAAGGTTGATTTAATAACATCGATTGGATAAATGGTTAGCCACATTGCGTAACCAGCTAAACCGCCAAAGACACATAACTTCCAACTTTCGACTTCATTACGTTTGATTTGTCTCTTTTGCATTTCATTTTTAACTAAAACTTCAAAAGACGTGAAATATGTACCCATACCTAGTGATTCTCTCAATAACGTTGGACCTAAACCTTTGAATATTGTTCTAATACCACCGTTTGCATTTAACTTCTTAGCAACGTCAATAGGACCTTTAAATTCAAGCTTTTCACCGGCTTTAGTCTTTTGTGTCTGTAATCTAATTCTAATATGTTCAATTGGGGAAGCTAGGAAACCGTTAGCAAAACCAGCAGCTATACCACAAACGAAAAATTGGCCGTTTGTGATGGCTCCTTCTTTACCGTTGATGCCATTGAAAGTCCTCTTCATGAATTCGTTAACACCAAATTGAATGGAGACACAAGCACCAATACCAACTAATGGAGTTAAAGTACCTTTATAGAAACCTAAAGGACCTTCGTTTTTAAGTAGTTTCTTAACAACGTCCAAAGCAGATGAGTATTCACCAGGCTTGGCAGATTGTAATCTGACTTTTGTGGTGTCAAATGGTTGACCCACTAAAACTTGTACTATACCCGAAACAGTACCCGCAAAAACATCTTTTAAAGCTCTGTTTGGATCTTGAGGTGTAACAGGAGGATCATCTAATGTAAGCAAAATGTTACTTTCTTCAGTCATGGTGGTTGATTGACGTATGCGTAAAGAAAGGAGGCTGTTAATGAAAAGGTTAATTTACTTATTGGGACTATTAGGGGTGAAAAAGTATGTTTAAAAAAGGGGCAGATCAGTAACCATGATCCACCTGGAAGAGTTAAGCTCTCCCTGGTCCAAAAGAGAAGAGATGGAAGCAAAAAAAAGATGAATTTTTTCACTCCGACTGATGGGGAAATGCAGGCGATAAGGGTCCGAGCGGTGGCTGGTGGCGTGTGAGTGTGAGCCTTATGGTGGCTGGTGGATTAGAAGTGTGGCTGTGAGACTAATAGTGTGCTGTGTGACTTTATATCACGTGACGATTTATCAGGAGTGAGAAGAGAAATGTCCGATAGGATCTTTGTTTTTTTTGTTTTATCCACAAGTGTGTTAATCAGTCAGTTTTATGATCCAGGTCCTGTGGTTGGGGAAGAGTCATTCTCTTTCTTATTGGTATACAACTAGAACATATATTTATTTACATACCCATATATTCGTCTATTCAACAATCTATTCATATCAGTTGCCCTCTATCAAGCAATACCCTGGCCGTTCTAATAAGCTTGTTCCCATCTGGTTTCTTTTTATCTGTCCGCTTTCCCACACATATATATATAGCCTCCAAGCGTAGAAATTTGATTGGACCGAACTATCACGATACACCTTTCTTTGCAATCAACTGATTTCTTTTGTACCACAACATTGAAAACATTATAAGCAATTGTTTACAAATCATGCCAACTCCAAGATCAATAGCAACTCCCATAGATTTCAACGATGAGGAGAAGATTAAACAAATTAAAGTCAAACAAAAAGAATATTTTTCCTTCTTGAAAAAAGATAAGGATGGCGATCTTTTAATGAATGGTGATGGGAACTTAAACTACAATAACAATGCATTCTCAAATGACAATGAGCTATACGATGATGAACAGCAAACATCGAATGCAAATAATAATGACAACAAAAACGGTGATTTAAACGTTCCCTCCGAAGATTCATCAAAGAGTATATTGGTTGAACCAAGTATAAAAATAGATGATTTTTTCAAAAAACGCTATAAAAATAAAGTTTCCTCTTTCTTAAAACCTTCTTCGTCGTTCATCGGCTCACAACAATCAGGTAGATCAACTTATGAAGTTCGTGTTGATTTGAAAGAAGTTGATTTGAAGAGATCCTACGTGTGTGGATTCTTGACGATTCATGGATTGACTGAAACACATCCTGAGATTACAACTTTTTTCAAAGGTGAAATAATAGGCTCACATTATTCGTTTTATACAGGTAACGAGTCATGGGGGTCTTCACCAAGAAACGATCTACAACATTGGGGTAGATTCCCTTCATGGAGATCTTTAGATTTTGATACTGAGAATGATTTAGCAAACACCAGCATATATACAAATGCTTTAAATAACGAATTTCTATACATGAGATGGAAAGAAGTGTTTTTAGTCCCTGATGCAAATGTTAAAGATATTAGAGGTGCCTCATTTGCTGGGTTTTACTATGTCTGTTTCAATCAGTTGACTGGTTCAATTAGTGGATTATATTTCCATAAATGCTCTGATAAATTTCAACAATTGGAGTTGGCTCATGTCCCTGATGGCGGTGTTTCTTCTTCATTTTGTTTTGCTTGATGGTTCTTGCATATCTTTTTTTTTTTTGTTGGTCTGTTTGTTCTGGTTTTGGATTCAGTTTGACCAAAGGGGTTTTTGTTTGGTTGGAACTGTCTTAATAATGTGTGGGATTTTTTTTGTTCTTGTGTATTATTCTGTCTTTCTTTTTTGTTTTATTGCTGAGTAGTATATGCCGTTTAACTTTTCTTTCTTGATCCTGAGCTGTTAGGGGGATAATCAGTCATATACATATAATCATATATACTTCTAACGTCTATTCATCATTCCAAAGTTAATCAAGGCTCGGCTGTTTATAGTAAAATTAAAACGCTCTTTTTGTTGTAAAATTAAGAGCGTTTAGTCAAAATGCTTTGCTTTATATACTCTTTTTATAAACCGGTTTGAGTAACGTGTATTCTTTAATTCTTTTCAAACTATCCTGCTTGTTTATTATTATTGTTGTTTTCTCTATAAGCTAGGCTAATAAAGAATACTCACATCTCCACCAACAATTATTTTTGGGAGGTAAAACACAAAAGGGGTAATTGTCTCACTGTAACATTATAAAACAAAGGGGAAAAACCAAACCGCTAGCTTTAGCATTTCTTTCTACTTATACGACTAATCATGAATGCAACCAAACAACAAGCACAATCCAAGCAAATTCCTCTACAAACGGATCCACAGCCATCCGGAGTCGTTTATGAAAAGGCTAACTTCTTCCTTGATTCAAGGTACCATGTCGTTAGTATGCTAGGTAAAGGATCATACGGTACTGTCTGTTCGGCAGTTGATTTACATTCAAAGGATAAAGTTCCAATTGCTATTAAAAAGGTTTTCAATATATTCCAAAAAGAAGTTCTATTGAAAAGAGCAGTTAGAGAATTAAAATTGATGTCTTTTTTTAAGGGACATAAAAACATTATTAATTTGATCGACTTGGATATTGTTTACAATAAACCATACGATGGTTTGTATTGTTTCCAAGAGTTGGTTGACTACGATCTAGCTAAAGTCATACATTCGTCTGTCCAATTTAGCGAATTTCATATTCAATGCTTTTTATATCAGATTGTTTGCGGTTTGAAATATATTCATTCCGCTGATGTGATTCATAGAGATTTAAAACCAGGTAATATTTTAGTCACTTCTCAAGGCATTTTGAAAATTTGTGACTTTGGTTTAGCCAGAGGTATATCAGATCAATTTATGAACAAGGGTCACAGATCTTCCAACATTACAAATTATGTTGCAACAAGATGGTATAGAGCCCCTGAATTAATCTTAACAAGAAAAACATATGGTAAGGAAATTGATATGTGGGCAGTGGGTTGTATATTTGGTGAATTGTATGGCCGTAAACCATTGTTTATCGGGGAAGATCAAATGCATCAGATTAATGAGATTTGCAAAGTCTTAGGAACTCCATCAAGAAGTGTTATAATAAATTATGGTTCTACAGCAGCTTGGGAATTTTTTGCGTCTCCGAAACCACAATTTCAAAAACAAGAATGGAATAAAGTATATCCACATGCTTCGCCATTAGCATTAGATTTGATCAATAATTTAGTCTGTTGGAAAGTTGATCAAAGATTAACAGTTGAAAAATGTATCGAACATAATTTTTTGAAAAATATTAGAAATCTACAAGATGAGCCGGTTGTTGAAAAGCCTTTTGATTTTAGTTTTGAATGGAAATCACAAACTGTTAATGATCTGAAGATTTTGTTGCATGAAGAAGTTGAAAATTTTAAAAAGGAAAGAAGAAAGAAATATGATGATTTGGCTTGGTGAATTTGAAAAGCACATACAGTTATATAAGTTTTTTGTTTGTCTTTAATTTTTTGCTACTTAGAGACGTGTATAGTATGTCTCCCTTTTTGTTAATCTTATTTATTTCAAAATCTGTAAAATCCAAGGGCATAGTAAATGTTCAGACCCTTCCTTTGCCGAAATTGCAAGCGAGCAATTTAGATACATAGAATGTTTAAATTAGATTATATATTTAAAACAGTTCAAAAGAGGAAGGATGAAAATCCTCTTTTGATCTTTCGCATCTCTGCACCAAAAGTGTGAATTATGTTATCCATATAAAACTATTATTATTGTTATCATTGTTAGTAAATTCTGTGTGGTACTGATAACATGACAACTTTCTAATTGCTTCTTCAGATTAGATCAATTTCTTGGAGTACAAAAACCAACTAAATATAACAATCAGACCTTCAATTGATAAAATAATCTACAAAGTCTTTATAAATAAGTTGAGACTGAGTTAAATTCACACATAGAAATGGGTGCAGAGTTATCTCTATTGGCACCAACTGCACAAACTATAGCAGTTTCAGCCTACATTGATTTTCTTAACGATGTTCAATACTCCAAACCATTGAGTTCATCAAGGTTTCTTAAGACTGTAAAATGTTTGGATAAAGAAGGCTCGGTAGTTGTCAAGTTGTTGATTAAGCCAACTACCCAATTGGATTTACTGAACTGGGTTAAGCAATTGGAGAAGTTGAGAGTTGATTTAATTGATATACCCAATACTTTACCATTTTCTTCAATTATTGATTCATCTAGAGCAGGATATTTGATAAGACCATACCTTCGGTACAATTTATACGATAGGATATCGATTAGACCGTTTTTGGAAGTTATTGAGAAAAAATGGATTGTCTATCAATTGATTTCAGCTGTTTCCAAGTTGCATGCAAAGGGAATATATCATGGAGATTTGAAAACTGAAAATATTTTGTTGACGTCTTGGAATTGGTGTTTGATTAGTGATTTTGGAGTTTTCAAACCGGTTTATGTTCCTGAAGATAATCCTTCGCAATTTTCATTTTATTTCGATACCAGTCAAAGACATAATTGTTATTTAGCCCCTGAAAGATTTCTATCTACTGATTTAGTCGGAGTGGGAAACCCTGATGTTGATGGATTAGAGGTTGATAATACTAATGCTGTTAAGAATTTGCCGATGACAAGTAATCCATCCACTGCTGGAACAACGACTTCGACCTTCACTTCAACAGCATCTACTACCGGTGGATTGACTTGGCAAATGGATATTTTCTCATTAGGTTGTGTTATTGCTGAACTTTATTTGGAAGGTTTGTCTATTTTTACATTGCCACAATTATTCAAGTATAAGAAAGGTGAATACACCCCGAATTTGGATTCCATTGATGATTTGAATATAAGGAAATTGATCCAGAGTATGATCAGTCTAGATCCTAAGGACCGTTTGAATGCCAAAGATTATTTGATTCAATATAGAAAGTTAATCTTCCCTGATCATTTTTACACTTTTTTACATCCATACATGAGAAAATTAGCAAATTCAACGGTGTCAAAAAATTCAAATGAGAAGTTCAGGGAATGTGACCTTAGAATCAGTAAAATATACAACGATTTTGATAAGATTGCGCTTTATTTAGGTTTCAAGCATATAATTTCCGACGAAGATAACAACACAGAAAACGAAAGGCTGAATCCTACTTATGATAATGATACCGATTTTATGATCCCCTTGAAATTGGACTTACCAGGAATGAATAAGCATGTACCGAGAAATACTTCCCAAATATTCAACAGTACAAATTTCAAAAATCACGATTGTTCGTGCTTGATATTATTGAGTGTGGTATTGCACAGTGTCAGGAATACCACGCATTCATCGTTCAGAATCCAAGCCTGTGATTTGATATTGTCCTTAGGTGAACAATTACATGATGAAGGTAAACTAGATCGTTGCTTGCCTTATCTAATATACATGTTGGATGATCCAAGCGAAGATGTTCAAAGTTCTGCACTGAGATGCCTTACTCAATTGTTGACAATGGTAGATGTAATAACTCCTGTTAATGTTTACATTTTCCCTGAATATATTTTACCTAAACTACATCATTTTTTGAAAAGAACATACATAACTGTAGATGAACTCACAACTACGGCAACTCCGTCTTCTTCGACCACCTCTCCATCAACAGCAAATTCAAATACAGTTGCCAGTTTCCAGTCACCGCATGAAAAAGGCAGATATGTGAGATCAGTTTTTGCTGGTTGTTTACCATATTTAGCAAGCGTTTCTAAGAAATTCTATGAAATGTCAAATCTTTTCAAAAACCAAGCTAAAAGCTTTAGTGATCCTGAAACCGAAAATGACTTTTTGATTCATAATAATTCGGCAATGGATATTGACTTTAAAATATTAATGGATGAATTTGAAAATCTAACAATCCAAATATTAACTGATCCGGACCCATTTGTTAGAATGGCACTATTGAAAAATATATTACCATTGGGCTCATTTTTCGGTAAAGAAAAAACTAACGATGTCATTTTGAGTCATTTGATTACTTACCTTAATGACAAAAATCCTCAAATTAGATTGAGTTTTGTGTCGAGCATTGTCTCTATTTCTATTTTTGTTGGCATGGTCAGTTTAGAACAATATATATTACCATTATTGGCACAATCCTTAAATGATCCTGACGAATTGGTAGTTATTAATGTTGTCAAAGTGTTCACCGAATTGAATAAATTAGGAATGATTAGAAAGCATTATTTGTGGGACCTACTCAAATTAACAGTCAAATTAGTGCTGCATCCGAATGATGTCATTCGACAAAGTGTTCTAAATTTGATTATATCCATTGGTGATAATTTGTCGTTAGCTGATTTGTATTGTATGTTATATCCTTTGATTCGACCATTTTTCCAATATGAAGTGACAGATTTCACTTGGGAGACGTTGTTCATTTGTACTCATAAACCTGTTTCAAGGGCTGTTTATAACTTGTCTAAAAATTGGTCACTTCGTCAAGACCCAACGTTGTTTTGGCAAAGAGTGGAAATTGGTAGAAAAATCGATTCGTTTGGTAGTTCAGGAATCTCATTCATGATCAAAAAAGGTGGCAAGTCTCAAAATTCAATGTATCGATTGAATAATCAAGGTGCCGATGATACTGTTGTTGTTGATAATTCGGAAATTCCATTGAGTCAATTTGATTCGCAACAAGTTGAAAAATTGAAAACTGTGGGTTTATTAGAAAATGAATTATGGAAGATCGCAACTTTAAGATCATATATCTATAGGGTGGCAAGATCAAGTTCTAAAGTCTCTAAAGTTTTCAGTGGTACTGATGACCAGTTTAAGAAAATGAACATATTACCAAGAACGGTATTTTTTGATGTCACGCATAAATCTGAGCTAATCCAACATCAACCTGCTTCACAAGAACCTGTGTCCCAACCAATGGCTCCAATATTGACACTACAGCAATCCTCTGTTGATAGTGATACGACAATTAAATCTACTACTAAGAGCAGACGGCCATCTTCTTTGTTGTACGGTGAATTAACAAAAGCTGAACCGTCGACGCTAATGAACGAAGAAACTGTATTTGGGGAAACTACCACTTCCACAACTGTTAATACTGGAACGGCAACGTTAACTACACCAAGACCAGCATCTACATTCTCGGATTCCAATGAATTGAATTTCAATGATGAAACTCTGGATTTCCAAAAAATAACAACTAAAGTTAAGCATAGTTATTCGGGGGCAAACCCATACATTATGAAATTTTTAACGAAAATGAAATTTGAACCAACGTTGAATGATTATATCGAATTTGGTCCTACTCTGAAAAACCTTGAAATCACAACAAATAGCAACAACGCAGGTGGCAACAGCACTAACTCCGGAATTCCTATTAAGGAAACACGGTTCAACGATAATAATGATGACGAGCGTCCTGGGGTTCTGATTGCAAGATTAATAGAGCATAAAACTTCTGTCAATTCTGTCACAGTTTCCCCAGATTACAAATTTTTCATCACAGGTGATGAAGAAGGCTATCTTAAGGTATGGGACTCTATAAGATTAGAAACAAACGTTACGGGATCGTCCTCGCTTTCGGTTAATTTAGGATCGCCAATCAAATCACTGAGCTTCCTCAGTAATAGGCACTGTTTTGCAGTTTCTACCAAAGATGGATATATTAAGATTTTCAGAATTGAGTTTGGTGGTTCTAGATCAAAATCTAATGGTACTAGCTTGTATTTGATTAGACATTACAAGCTGGATTCAAATGACGGGTATGCTATACAGGTTAAATTCTCAGTGACAAATGAGAAACCATATTTGATGTTAACTACCCCTTCCTGTAAACTGATAGCTCTAGATATTAGAACTATGAAGCCTGTAACAGCTTTACAAAACAACTTATCACATGGTATTCCAACTTGTTTTGTTGTTGATGCAAAACAGGCATGGGTTTTGATTGGTACGTCCAAAGGTATCTTGGATTTATGGGATTTGTCATTTGAATTATCGTTAAAATCGGTCAAGTTTAAAAACTCGAATTACGCCATTAAAGAAATTAGATTGCTTCCAAGTCACTATGAAGTTAATAAGAAAAATAACAAATTTGTTTCTGTTATTGGTGGAAGCGGTGAATCTGATGTTACAATTTGGGATGTTTCACGATTACAGCCAAGACAAGTTTTATGTTCATCATCTGTGTCATCAACTTTAGATACATACAGTATTACCGAATTGAATAATGAGTCTGATCTTATTGATGATAATTTGTTGAATTTAACCATTGATGATGAGCTGCTGGCATCAAATAAGAGTTGTACAGCGTTGACCATCTCAGAAACTTTGAATAATGAATTGTGTTTGATTTCATCTACTTCAACAAATAAGATCATTAAATGGAACTTGACTACTGTTGAATCATCAAAGTTAATCACTGGAGGTTTACAAAATCCAAATCTGAATGATATCCCAGTCTTTTCGTCAACACAGATCAATTCAAATCTAACCTTCGTTAACGAAAGGTATGCTGCGTCGTCTGCGGATACTTCATATTTGAATCAAGGCGGTGGGAAAAAGAGAAAGAAGAAAATGTTTGAACAACAAGAATTGATCAAGAATCATAAGGATATAATTAACGACATTACACTGCTTTTGAAACCTTATGAGATGGTAGTTAGTGTTGACCGAAGTGGTGTAATTAATGTTTATCGATAATTATTAGTATTATCACTATAGTTATATATATATTGTATATTAGAAGCCCTAATCATGATTAATGTGTATTTAAAAGAATGGTATATACATGTATGTGCATATACCCACTGGTAAAAGGAAAAGAGGGATGAGAGGAAAACGAGTTGTGGGAGAAAACTCTGGATTATGTCAGCAGCTGATTTACTTCTGTTTTATCACAGGTCAAGTCTATTTTATTGCTAATCTTTCCGTCTGTATTGGCCACCGAATAAACGACAAGAACAGGAACTGGTGGGTTAATTGCATATTGTAACTGTTCTATCCACAATCGAATACTTCAATTAGACTTGAAAGTTGGAAAAATAGAGTAATTCATCTTTATTGTTTGTGTCACATTCTATCGAATTAGATCAGGTCTGAAAGGAAAATTGAATTATCAATCTATTGATTCACCATGTCAGAGGAAGAATTTGACTACGTAGAAGACTATGATGAAGGATATGATGATGATGATGATTATGATGATTATGAAGAGGAAATATACAGTGACTATGAGAATGATGGTGAATATAAGATGGATACCCAAGAACCAAACCCCGGCAATAGTGAGTTCCCTCGGACCCTTGCAGTGAGGGACGTTCATTATACATTCCCATCGAGGGCAACCAAAACTGGAACTTTGACACATCGAATGAAATACGAACCTAATGAAGTTGAAGATGTTGAAAAAAGATTGAAAAGTAAAATAGGAAACTTAGATTACATGTTACAAATAGGTCCCGACGACTGTACTGTTTTACTGATACATTACCAATGGAATGATCAAAAGTTATTGGAGGATTATACAACAAAAGACCAAGAAGAACTTCGAAATCAGGTAGGATTGTCCATTGAAAGTAAAGTTGATAGCAATGCTCCACTGTTGGAAAAGTCACAAGTTGGCGCTATGTGTTATGTTTGCTTATTGGAAAGTACCGAAGAAAACCCACTATTATTTTTTCATTTACAAAACTGTGATCATAAATATTGTGTGGATTGTTACATCCAATACGTCAAGGAGAAAAATGATGTTAGACTACAATTAATTACGTGTATAGAACCAAGTTGTGGATTGGTGATAAGGCCATGTGAATTACGTCAATTGGATGAATATAATATGGCCCAAATTGAAAAAAACGCAAAAGCTGTAAAAACTGCTAAAGAAACGGAGATGCAAAAGCTTTTGACTGAAGAGCAAATCAGGCTAAAGTACCAGGATGATGATATAAGTAGTGATGATGATGCGATGTATGAAAATGAAGAAGCCGAAGAAGAAAAAGAGGTTATTGATGAAGATAATTTGTTCAATTTCCATGAAAGATCTGTGAAAAGAAAACAAGCAGAAAAAGAAGAGAAAAGGAATCACTCCTTGTATTTGAAATATTGGTTCAATGTTGTCGGACTTTACACAATGGCAAACCCTAAACTATTCAAAAGTTGCCCGGCCACTGATTGTGATAGTGTCATTGAATATTTAGGCTTTGACTCCGATGAAGTCACGTCCGTTGGTGAATATATTAAGAGAATGTATATTCCAATAGTTGAATGCACTAACTCACATAGATTCTGCTATTCATGTGGGAAAGAAGATCACGCCCCAATGCCATGCTTGTTTGTTAAAAAGTGGATTAAAACTTGTGAAGACGATACAGAAACCGCTCACTGGCTCGATGCTAATACCAAGGATTGTCCAAGATGCCAATCGGCAATTGAAAAGGATGGTGGTTGTAATCATATGACTTGTAAGAGTTGTAGGTACGAATTTTGTTGGATTTGTATTGGTGATTGGAAGAAGCATAGAGATAATTATAACTGTGATCAATTTAACGATGAAGACGCTCTGGCCGAAAGGAAGAAACAAGATACTGCTAGAGAGTTTTTAACAAGATACTTGTTCTACGTTAATTTGTTTGATATTCATAGAACTTCTTTGAAAAAGGATAAAGATTTCCTTGCAAAGCTTGAACACAGGGTTCAGAAAATTCAACAAACTGCTAATGTCTCTTGGATTGAAGCACATTTTTATCGTGAATCAATCGATGTTTTACTAAGGGGCAGAGTCACATTGATGTGGACCTATGCATTATTGTACTATGTTGTCAATGATGATCAGAAAAAACACATGCAAAGATATCAATCATCTCTGTCGGCTCATGTGGAAGAATTATCGAAGTTGTTTGAAGTTACTGAAGTTCAAGACGTTATGAAAAGTAAAAGTAGGTTCCTCAGTTCTGCGGGATTTGTTAAAAACCAACAACAAGATCTTATCAGTAACATTATGGATTCTGTTGTTAATAAAAAATGCTCATTTACTGAACATGTGTTTGAACGTAAGAAGAAGAATTAATTTGATCTTTGAACTATTTTTTCTGCTGTATATATAAATAGCTATTTTAATGATACTTAATTAGTTGTAATATGAAGAGATATGATATGTTATGAAACGAAATGTCCAAGACGTTAATATTAATACCTAGAAATGGGTTAACAGTGGGTCGAGGAAGACTGTGACTAGGCGTATAGAAGTAGTGGGAAAGCTTGCCTGTTTGAATCATGAAGAAAAATGACGAACTTGTAGTTCGCCTACAGAGGGTAGAATCTCAATGACGATTGTCATAACTAGCTAGACGCTGAGAGACAAGAGATTGATAGCTTTCCACAAAAGCGTACTACAGACTCGGTAAAGCCTCCATTTTCTTTAGAGGCCCTGATTCCAGAGAACAGAGCTATTAACCAAAATCTAAGCCTTCAAAACAAGATTCTTCATATAGTGATTTTATGTGGTAAAAGTTAAAAGGTGTAGAATCTTCAACATCTGGGAAAAATTGTAAAAATTTAGAGTTTTAAAAATTGCAATCAAGTTTTGAAGCACCTACCTGCTGCCAAATCTAGCTTTATGCTCATACTAACCATCTGAAATCAAGCTTTGGTAGACTGAAATCTTGAAGGTTTTCTTTTTGAGGAAGAGTCAAAAACAAATCTGACCACAACGAGAAACTGGTCAACTAAAAAGCAGACAATCCTACAACAATTTACCTGTCGCACATAATGGGAAAAGTAAACAAATCAATTGAACCAGCTCTGAAATAGTTGAAGTATCTTTGAATGAAAACGACAATTTAGTTGATTGATAATGAACTGGCTTCTCATTAAAAAATTATGCCAGCATATCACAATTTCCAGCAGTGATTATGAAAACTAAAGTAGACGTTTATTTGATGCAGATATAAAAAAAACATACAAAACTAAATGCAAAAGATAATGAATGAAAACGAAAACGAGCTATTTAAAGCGGGAAAAAAGGAAAAAAGTAACTAAACCAGCAATGAAAGAAAGCTTATGCAGCAGAGGGTTAAGTAACAACAGACTAACAGCTCTTGATATTTGCTAGCCGAAAGAAAGAGTAAGACACAAACCAATACAAAACGATAGGATAATATAGGAAAACCATTAATTGCAAAGTAATTGTCTTTTAACAGTAAGATAAAGTATAGATTTGAATAGACGTAGACTAATCAACTATTTTAAAGGGTAACAAGGCCACCATATCACGCAAGAGAAATGAGAAGAAATTTGTAAGAAAAAAAGCAGCTAGCAATAAGTAATGGTAATAAGAAAAAAAATAGAAGCCTAAAGCTACGTAAAAAAGGGGCTAATCTGAAACAAAAAATCAATTTAACGCTTCAATTTTTTGAATATCATCAACTAGTGCTAAAACAAGAGCGGTCCTTGATGGAATGTAAACTTGTAAAAAGTTTGCTCTATTGTTCCAGCTAAATGGAGTGGTGAAGAACTCAGATCTAGATTCGTCAATTCTATCATGACCACCGTATTCTGATCTATCTGAGTTCAAGATGATTCTATATGTACCTGCCTTTTCAACCCCAACTCTGTAATCAGTAAATGAGTTAGTTGGATGGAAATTGAAGATGAACAATTTATTGTTTCTTTCAAAAACGACGACTTTGTCACCGTCATGCTTCAATGAAACATAAGCCGGATCACAATTCATCCAAACGTATTTGGTTTCAGCTTCATTCATTGCCTTATCAAAGTTGTACAAGAGCTTATATCTCAATAAATCGTCTTTAATCAAATTGAACTGTCTTCTTGCATAATGGTAAGATTCACCGTTACCACTTCTTGGGAAATCGAGCCATTCAGGGTGCCCAAACTCATTACCTTCGAAATTCAAATAAGCCTCACCACCTAGTGCTTGAGTTATTAGTCTAATCATCTTGTGCAATTGTAAACCTCTATCAACGGTAGGAGTCAATTCGCTCAAGACAGACATATTGGTATACATTTCAGCATCCATTAACCAAAATGCCAAAGTCTTATCACCAACTAATGCTTGATCATGTGATTCTGCATATGCAATACAGGATTCTTTATATCTTCTGTTTGACAAAGTATGTGTAATGGCAGCCATATCCCAATCTTCATCCTTCGTATGCTTTAGAATTTTAATCCACATGTCAGGAATGGACATTGCTAAACGGTAACCAAAGCCAACACCACCCAGTTCACGGGCCATACATAAGGTTGGATAACCAGAGACATCTTCTGCAACTGTTGTAATAGAACAACTCTCCTCAGCTTCATAAAGAGCACACAAATCGTTAGCTAACATCATATAGGTTAATGATTCCTTATCAACCGGTCCAAATGGATCTAAATATTCTCTATAATCACCAGAGAAACCTTCACCAATACCATGGTGGATGTACAACATACTGGTAATGCCATCAAATCTGAAACCATCGAATTTATATTCGTCCAAATAGAACTTCAAATTACTTAATAAGAATCTCAATGTTTCATAGTTGCCATAGTTGAATAGTCTTGAATCCCATTGGTCATGAACACCTTTACCCCCAGAATGGAAATAGCAGTAGTCAGTACCATCAAACATATTTAAACCATCGTTGACGTTCTTAGATGCATGAGAATGGACAATATCCAACAGGACTCTGATACCTAATCCATGGGCAGTATCAATCAATTCTTTCAAGTCTTCAGGTGTACCAAACCTAGAACTGATGGCAAAGAATGACGTGATCTGATAACCAAATGAAGCATAATAAGCGTGTTCCATGATTGACATTAACTGAACGGTATTATAACCTAAATCCTTAATCATTGGCAAAACATTCTTAGTGAATTCTTTGTATGTTCCAACTCTTGGTTCAGGAGTAGAAATACCAACATGAGCTTCGTAAATCTTCAAGGATGATGGCAATTTTGGTCTTTTATTCTTGAATTCATATTTTGTTTCTGGATTCCAGAATCTAGCTTCATAGTTAGGATGGCCATATTCTTTTGGTGGAGGAGTAGCTCTATGGATGTAAACCGGTAATCTATCAACCTTTTCCCCACTTGGTAAAGTTAAATAAATTTTAACTCTTGAGTCATGTGGGATTGCTGGCTTTCCATCAACAGGAGGAACAACAACTTTGAAGAAACCAAATGAATCCTTTTCCATAACGTTGGAAGTATGGGACCAGTCGTTAAAATCGCCAATAAGACAAGCACCAATTGCATTAGGAGCGTATTCTTTATAAACAATTGAATTATCTGGCATAACATTGAGACCCATTTGTTTGTAGGAGTTGGAAAACTTCAATAAACCACCTTCAGCTGCTTCTAAATTAACTAACCAATCATCAGCCAATTTTCTTCTATAAGCCAATTCTTCAGTGAATGGTTCTAACCATGGGTCAATTGCAACGACACCTTGAACGGATTCAGGAATTTGTTTTAAAGCAACACCGAATTTAACATCTTCAGAACTCATATTATATTACAGTTGCGTAAATTTTTAATGTCAAGCGTGAAAAGGGATGGAATAAGATAATACTTGAGTTGTATGTTAACTGTATGAAAAAATGGATGTATATCTATAAGAGTGTATATAAATATGAAAACGATGAATTGTGATCTATGTGGAGTATGTAAGGTCAAGGGTACAGTTGTAAAAAGTCAATTGGGTGGGGTTTGGGATGATACTATAGGGTAAGAGGTGGTCATCATGGAGAATGTTGGGAGCAGTTGATCTCTTGTCAGTCAGCAGATGATGATGGAGAGTAAGTGCCATATGGGATGCATCATTTCTTTCTTGTTATCAGTTGACACCAGCCACCGTTTACCCTTTTCGTCTCAATCTGACAGCATGAAGTGGCGTTGAGTTTGTGGAGGTGGCTGAGAACACGGGCCCCTCAAGGTTCAAGAACACCCGGCCACCACGACAATAAAAATTGTAACCGCGGGTAACAGTTGTAAGACAAACAGTCGTGTCCCAAAAGATAAAGGTTTCCTCACGCAAAATTGGGAAAGTGAGAAAGTGAAAAGTTTGAAAATTTTTTCATACCGAATGGGTACGCCAACTACTAACTGCTAACTACAACCTCCTTGTTTCCTTTCTCTCTATACTCTTGCATTTGAAAACTCTTTGCAAAATTCTTTGTCTCTCAATATATAATATACCTTAAAATTACTTTTTAGATCTCCATCATCAATAACCATATTATCCAAAATGTCCAGACCACAAGTTACTGTCATTTCTTTAGAAGGTAAGACTACCTCAACTGCTTTACCATTACCAGCTGTCTTCAAGGCTCCAATCAGACCAGATATTGTTCACTCTGTCTTCACCAAGATCAACAAGAACAAGAGACAAGCTTATTCTGTTGCCGAAAACGCTGGTCACCAAACCTCAGCTGAATCGTGGGGTACTGGTAGAGCTGTTGCCAGAATTCCAAGAGTTGGTGGTGGTGGTACCCACAGATCCGGTCAAGCTGCTTTTGGTAACATGTGTAGAGGTGGTCGTATGTTTGCTCCAACTAAGATCTGGAGAAGATGGCACGTCAAGGTTAACCACAACGAAAAGAGATACGCTACTGCTTCCGCTGTTGCTGCCTCTGCTGTCCAATCTTTAGTCTTAGCTAGAGGTCACAGAGTTGAAGCTATCCCAGAAATTCCATTAGTTGTTTCTTCTGACTTAGAATCCGTTACCAAGACCAAGGAAGCTGTTGCTGCCTTAAAGGCTGTTGGTGCTCACAAGGATGTCATCAAGGTTATCAAGTCCAAGAAGATGAGAGCCGGTAAGGGTAAATTAAGAGGTAGAAGATTCACTCAAAGAAGAGGTCCATTAGTCGTTTACGCTCAAGATAACGGTTTAGTTAAGGCCTTCAGAAACGTTCCAGGTGTTGAAACTGCTAACGTTAAGTCTTTAGGTTTATTACAATTAGCTCCAGGTGCTCACTTAGGTAGATTCATCATCTGGACTGAATCTGCTTTTGCTGCTTTAGATTCTGTCTATGGTTCTGAAACCACTGCTTCCTCTAAGTCTGGTTACACTTTACCAACCAACATCATTTCCAACACTGATGTTACCAGAATCATCAACTCTGCTGAAATTCAAGCTGTTGTTAGACCAGCTGGTCAAGCCACTCAAAAGAGAACTCACGTCTTAAAGAAGAACCCATTAAAGAACAAGCAAGTCTTATTAAGATTAAACCCATACGCTAAGGCTTTCTCTGAAAAGAAGATTGGTTCTGCCAAGGCTCAAAACAAGGGTGAAAAGCCATCCAAGGGTACTTTCTTAGAAGTTTTAAAGCAAAACTAAGTTAATTGACTGATTTTATTATTGGCTACGTTATTACTTACATTGTTTTAAACTTCTGAAAGAGGTATCCACTGGGAATATCATTATATAAATTTTTTGTTTAAATTATACCTTATGTATAGTTTTTAGTTTTATTTATTTAATGTATTTGTTTTCAAAACAATCTACTTGTAAAAGCAAACATGAAAAATGGAAAATAATCTCGATTTGAGAGGTAAGTTAAATAAGGCTCCAGCGAAAACGCCCTTTGACCCGGCGATTTCGCCACCTCCACCTCGAGAAATTGCCCGGCGGTTGAAAGGGCAACCACCTGCGGTAAAGTGCCGTGGCAGGGAACATTGCGCCCGTGTTTGTCCGCGCGGGTGAAATGGCAGAATGGCAGGGTTTTCCCCAGATTTTTTCTCGTGCTGCTGGTTGCAGGTGCATCTTTGAGATGGATCTGTAGTGTACAAGTATTGTTATACTATATTCACTCAACTACCCAATTATATGCTTCAAGTATGAAATTTAACCTATTTGTAGCCAGCTATTTCTTTTTTCATCGGCTGGTGTTTTTCTTAAGTGCTTACTAGTTTCCAATTGCTTTCTGTTACAGACCATCGTTCCAAAACTTTATTTCATATTTGGGATCATTCCAAAGAAATTTATACATCAGAGCCTGGCTTTAATACTAAATTTCTGCCTTCCTTCTGAAAAAAATCATCAAATATCAACACGATCCTTCCTTCCGTTCTTGGATCAAGGTTAAAGGGAACTAGAACACGGCATCGATAGGCTACAAACAATTGCACAACAAACTTATTTCCTCTGTTACAGCCAATAGCCAGATTAAGAACATTGATTTACTTTTACATGGATACAGGCATATTCCCCACTCACCGCTTCATTCATGACAAAGAAACTGCCGTTGGAACTGAAATTGGCAAGAAAGGCAACAAGAGTTGCATGTGAGTTTTGTCATTCCAAACACTTACAGTGTGATGACACGAGGCCATGTCAAAATTGTACCAAAAGAGGATTTCAAGGTACTTGTAAGGATTCAGTGAGGAAAAGAAAAACAGCTTATAAAACGAGGTCCAAGAAGAAAGCTGATCCATCTACTGATGAAGGTGAGCCAAGAGTGAAAAAACCAAGGTTACCACGCAAGCCTAAACAAGATGGAAAACCAAGAGGTGAAATCTTACTTGGTTCTAATGATACCGTGGATCTACAATTGAAAATCGATTCAACTTCATCTTCGACATCACCTGGAATAGCTGTAAATAAACCTTTAACAAACAATGAGCTTATTAGCCAAAGATCAAGCTCTTCAGAAGACCAAACAACGAGTTCTTCGTCATCAACTAGCCCTCGCAGTAAATCTGAATACGAATCACAATCACAAGATACCCAAAAAGAAGAAGTTCAAAACACATCACAAGTGGAACCAGCACCTTCCATTACTCCATTGCTACAGCCACTGTTATCAAATTCTATCTCATATGCAACTTTACCCAATTCGCTCAATGCTGCTACTGGTGTTGGTGATGGAGGTTTGAAAACACCTACATTGTCACAAATCAATCTCACAAATGCTGGAGTGTTCACCCCTCCAAATCCATATAACCCTGACTTGAGAACGCCTACTTTATCATCAGCTCTTCAATTCAAGGCACCAAGAACTGCACCGACAAGCTACTATGGAAATGATCATTCAACGGGATTTGTCCAGACCGCCGGTCAACACATGTTTTACCCTGGCCTATCCGTGGGTAATAAATTAATAGCTAACGACGAAGATATGGAAAGCTCTTCGAAAGAGGCAACGATAACACCAACAGCTACATCCGATGTAATGTCGACAAATAGCAGTACTGCTAAAAACTTTGAATCCACAATGGCAAACGATGAATACGTCCAGTTAACAGATTTGTTAAACACAAATCCACCTTCCCCATCAGAAGGGTTTTTCTTCCAAAGTGACAATGAAAGTATGGACAGTGAGATATATGGAGTCCAGCGTCGTCCATTCATTGAAATTAATATTAAAGAAAACATAATGATCTCTTCGTATCCAAGTAATTCAACTCCAAATTCATACGTCTATAACGACAAGCATTCTAAAATCTCCAACACAGCAAGAGTGATCCCAACGGATCTACAGGATGATCCTAATTACACTTCTCCGTTGATCATGAGACATGTGATAAAGACACCAGATGACATTTATTTGACAAATATAGTGAAAGCTTATAGATATCCAACAGCATACCATGCGTTGATATCATACTTGAAACAAAGGTTCAATCAGGAACAATTAATAGAGATTGCTAAATGCATGGCTAAGTACAGACCGTCGTTTATTTCTGCAACCAAGAACCTTTTTGAAAATGACTTGATCTTCACTGAACGGTCATTTCAAAGGACTTTACTAGAGTACGAAACTTTAATTTCCTTGTCTCCTTCACCAACGATCATCTGGAGAAGAACTGGCGAAATTGTTGCTTTAACGAATGAATTTGCAGTCATGACAGGGTACTCTAAGATGTCGCTCTTATCTAAACGTACTTTTATCGTAGAGTTATTTGATGATGAAAGTACCATTAAATATTTTAAAAGTTTTAGTGCTTTTGCATTTGGAGATTTGAATGCTACACATCTAACAGATTGCAGTTTACGGAAAGCTGAGGATGATGACTATTTGAGGTGTACTTGTGTGTGGACTATAAAAAGGGATGTCTTCGATATCCCAATGCTAATCGTGGGACAGTTTTTACCTGTGCTAGACTAAGATTTCTTTATGTATACTACTACTAATAATAATTGAATTGCTTTAAATTAAGAGTTGGGGGATATGAATATGAGTTAATATGTATAGAAAGAGTATGAGAACTAGCGTACTTATTTATTGCTTTAGATCTAGGGCTTCCTTGACCAACTTACCACAAGCAACAACTTCTTCATCAAAGTATCTTCTACCAACCAATTGTAAACAAATTGGAGCACCAACGAACAGCTCAGGAATATATTTATTTTGCTCAATACTGTCAATCTCGGATCTTGGGACGTATGATTCGTCCTTGACATCAATTGATGGATCCTGGTATAAACCGGTTGGGTAAACTAAACCAGGTAGATCTAACAAGTTGAATAATGAAGTGTAACCCCAGTAGTACGGACCTGCAACACCATTGTCGATACACACTGGCGCAACACCAGTATATGTTGGACATAGGATGAAATCAACTTTATTTTCAACAAAGTAATCATTGTAAGCTTTTCTCAAACAGTCTCTTTGATAGTTTAATTCCTTGTTTTCAGTGATTGAGAGTTTCTTGTCACCGAAACCCATTGACAAAGCCCATTTAGTCAATGGTAACAATGGCTCACCGGATGGCCTCAACATGTCTTTCTGAGAAGTGTTACCATCACAGGTGTACATTTGATGAACGACATCGTAAGCCTTTTGAATTTCTATTGGTTCAAATTTAACAACGTTAACACCAGCGGCCTTTAATTTTTCAGCGGTATATTCTAAACCTCTAGTAATTGGTGGATGTGGCTTAACTAATCCGTCGTCGTACATCACAGCAACGGTAACCTTAGATGGATCTAATTTTTCAACCTTTCTCCATGGCATTGGCATTGACCAAGGATCAAAATCCCATGGATGACCAGAGTTAATGTAAGCATCCATGAACAATTCAATATCATCAATAGAGTTGGCTAATGGGCCAGCAACAGCAGGAACGGATTCTTGACCTTTACCCGAGGAAACACCACCTAAACATGAAATTCTTCTGGTGCTTGGTCTCAAACCGTAACAACCGCCAAATGCAGCAGGAGCTCTAATGGAACCACCGATATCAGTACCGACACCAATAGCAGAGGCTCTAGCACCAACAATGGCACCTTCACCACCGGAGGAACCACCGGCAGTTAATAATGAGTTATGTGGGTTTCTGGTTCTACCAATGATATTGTTATTGGAGTCCAAGTGCATTAATGATTGTGGTTGGTTAGTTCTAACGTAAAACACAGCACCCAAGTTTCTTAAAACTTTGACAGTAACAGCGTCTTCTTTTGGAATATTATCCAACCATGCGACCCAACCACCGTTTGTGATTCTGCCACCGTAACCTATTTGTTCTTTCAAGGAGATTGGAACACCATGTAATGGACCAACAGTCTTACCGGTTTCAGTATAGTACTTGTCCAATTCTTCAGCTCTGGTCAGACCTTCGTTGATGAAGAAATCCATTGCAAGGTTGGTAAATTGATTGGCGATAACAGCTCTATGTGCAAACGCTTTCAACACACTAACTGAGGAGTACTTGCCTTCAGCGATCGATGCAGCCAATCCAGTAGCACTTGATTCGGTAATGGTTTTTTCTTCTGGTGATAGGTATGATGATTCATTGATGAATTTTAAAGCATTGAATGGCTTTTCTTCTAAAGTTGTTGGGATTTCGGATTCTGGAACCTTGTATTCTTCAGGTTGCGAAGCAGCTAATGCTTCTTGATAAGCTTTAATCTTTGGCTTCCAAGTTTCGAATAATTCGGGGTTAGAGACGTCATCAGTGAACTTGTAGAATGATTCAATATTAGTTGGGGCACCAGATTCAACCATTTTGTTTTAGAAATCTATATGTACGGTTTTTTTTTTGCAAAGGCTTTTCTTTTCTGATCAGAAAAAAAACTTAAATATAAAGTCAATTGTGAAAGATAATAAAAGGGAGAGTTTGTCGTATTTATAATTCAACCATTTGAGTGAAATAAATCAAAACGGGAGTTAAAGATTACATACACTCTATGAGATTATCAAAGCTGCAGATAAGACATTTTGGGTGTGGCTGATGCCTAATTCTTACTACCCAATGGCGGAACTGAGCCACTTTACATCGCGCTTCGTTCAATTTGCCGTGGCTGATATATCTCACTATCAAAGACTGGCTGTGCAAAACGATTAACAGCTTGGTGTTTCTGCTTTGGGAAATTGGAGGCGTATCCTTGTCCATTCTTCCTCCTCTAACCCTTCGCTCCAGAACTACAATTACTTACGAGACAGTGTATGGGGAAGCTATAGGAGTGCTGAAGTTGGTGCCTGTGGCCAATGGCAACTTGTTACATTATATACAGCATCCCATCGCCCGCCACCCACTCCCATAAAGATCAGATTCTGTTTGCCGAAACCACTTGCCTACTTGGGGACTTGGCACGCTCGATTAATTCCGGCAAAGGGAGATCGATTCGGGCCAAGATCTCACCGATCGCATAAATCACCGACGCAGGGTTGGGTGCTTCCCTTTAAATTCATTTCAAAATACTTATGGCCAATGGACTGTAACTGAAAAGCAGTTGAGCAACTCAAATCCGGTGTTAGACTTTCTGCCATTTCAATCCAACTGTATTTGTGTAGATAGCATAATATATATAAATTGGTAGGGAGGAAGATTCAGTGGTGAGACGATGAGTGCAAGCTGGGGTGGATTCCCCACAGACCTGGGCAAACCCGAAAACAGCTTTCTTTCATTCGCGAGTCTGCACGTGACCTTTGAGGCGGAGAATGAAAAAACTTCTAATCGGGTGAGTTTGCTTGTGGCAGCCCTCTTCAAGCCTCATGAAAAAGGTTGTCACTTGATAGAAAATTAATCAACCTTTGATATTTTTCTGTCTTTGATGTATTAAATACATCACAATCTAAAGATTATTTTGCTGAACTAGTAACGAACCGATCTTTAAACTTCTTCCTATCAACCGTTTTTCGTTGATATTAAATACCCCCAACAAACAAAACATCCTAGAGTTGCCGAATGCAAAATACAAACAACCAACTAATTACATTGATTTATTATTCTTACTCGTATAATTTTTCATTCAAAGATTCAAATAATGAGTTTCCATCCGAATATAACCAGCCACGAAAAAGAAAAAACTTCTCAAGATGACGAGGAATTGTCATCTACAAGCTGTGATTTGGAACCTCGAAGCAGAAAGAGAACAAAAGTTGCTTCTAATGCTAAAAGACCAATCACAAGATTGCCAAAGACAAGAACCAAGTCTGGGTGTTTCACTTGCAGAAAAAGAAAGAAGAAGTGTGATGAAGGATTTCCTGTTTGTTCAGGGTGCTCAAGAAACTTTCTGGAATGTACTTGGCCAAGCTCATGTACCGAAACGTTACCAAAACATTTTGAGATAAATTCTTCAACAGGTGCAAAATTAGAGATTGCGCCAGATTCGCTTCAACTGGATTTAGACCCTGTTACTGCCAAAGAAATGGAATCTTCCATGACAACATTCAAAATAAACTCCAAAAACAGTATGTTGCAACAAATCAACGTTGACGAAAATGCTGAGATGCAGGAAGAATACGAGATTCCTGCAAGCATGTGTTCTATTATTCAACTGCCATCATACAAACATTCAAAGCAAGATACCGAAGCTTCATCTCCATTATCTTCAAATGCTGAACCTCCATCCTCCAATGGATTTGACTTCGTGGTTAATCTTCCAAATGGCAGATTACCAACTAATCTTCAATCCCCAATCATGGATCCACCGAGTTCAGTTGCTTCTTTATCCCCACTTGAAATTCCTACGAAGCTGTCACCACACCACTCTGCTATTGATTCACAATCAGTGAACCAAATGTTTTCGTCGTTGTATGATACTTTGAGTACTACAAAATCGCCAACCGCGTCTTGGGAACCAACTGATGATATTCCTGGATTGTACCGAGACTTTGTTGAACAGTTCCAAGATAGCCAAACTTTCTATGAACAAAGCAACAAGGCTTCTAGTGTTCGTGACATTATTTATAGTTATGGTAGCAGTTTCTTCTCCAACAGTGTCAGAAACACCGAATCCCATTACTCTAACAATCCGAACACGAAGTATGCGAAGACTGCATTTCTGAATTCATTAAACTCAAAATACTCGGATGAAGATTCTTTCAAATTGCTATCAGCTGCAAAGTGCTGCCTATCACTGTTGCATATTCCTTCTTCCACAACTCCAAAATCGGTGTTATCAGCATTCGTAACAAACTACCCATTGTTGATCTACTTTTCTTCTTCATTATCCTCAGTTCCATCTCCATTTGAATTACTCAAGTCTAAAGAAAGAATGCAGTTATCTTCCCATTTAAACTCTGTTGATAATACGAACACTGATGAATGGCTAATAAATTCCTTAAGACTAACGATGTACTTAAACATGGCCAAGCTGACATACTTGCTACGTACATCTTCTCAGTTCATCCGACAACCGGAACAAAGAATGAGTTTACTCAACCCTGTTAAATCTTCAATGACGATTACTTGGACCCAATTGCAAACTTTAGAAATCCGGCATTTCCAATCGGGTACACCTTCGAGAGATTTGAAAGTTTTGAAAATCATTCATTACAGTATGGAAATCATGCTCTTGAAATTGAACGATCTAAGCACTTCTGGCGAATCACACGTTGTCCAACATTACTTAGACTTGTTGATTGAAGAGCTATCTTGTTCCTCAGTGGTGTCATCTCCAGCAGCGACAAGCAGTTTGTCCACTGGATTCAAGTCACTGTCAGCCCCACCTACACGTTCCAGATCCAACTCACCGAGTCGCCACTCTAGCGGAAGCGTTATATCCTCAAACGAAAACGAATCAGGTATGTTGTTGATGTCTTTGTTCGTTGCAGGTTGCGTTGCTAAAAGTCTGTCGTGTAGAGAGTTCATATCCAAAGAAGTCTATTTACTTTCTACAACTGCCTCCGAAGGTAAACACTGCGGTGATTTTGATTCACGAGGTTTAGGCTTCCGTTTGGAGGATTTATGGTGTCTTGAGGAGAATGGAGGCATGAATGCATTCGACGCATTCGTGTCTAGGTTTGGATTAGACAGTGTTTGTTTTTAAAATGACAAATGCTGTTCGCTTTATTTTCAAGGCTGTTTGTGACCGTGCTATAATATTACACGCTTTTTTAACTATTTTGGGTCACTTTTTTATTCTGTGCTATTTTCCACTTCTTGCTATATTCCTTGCTTTTTTGCCGTGTTTTTCCTTTTTTATCGCTTATCCCCTTATATTTCTTTTGAGAATTTGAATTTACTTCTTTATTACTTTTACAATCTAAAGTATTGCTTCTTTGAAAGAAGAATACATCAAATCGAATAATATGTATCTTTGATAAAACACATACAAAAACTATTTAGAGAGAAGTACGATCCACAATCCCATCGTAAACTTCACCAATAGACAACTCATATTTCTCCAACTTCTTCACAAATGCATCTTCTTCAACACCATGGATCTTTCGCTTGCTACTCTGTGTAACCTCAACCTCCAATTGATCCCGCAATTTCTCAAATTTTTCAACCATCAACATCTTTGTTCTGTTAACAATTGAGTCGATACGGACTTTTTCAGTCGTGCTGATTATCACTAAACCTACCTGAGCATGAGTAGTTTTATTCATACTGCTTGAATTTGTAGAATCTATAGCGGGATCATCCAACGACCCATCGCCTTCTAATTTAACACTGTCTGTAGCATCAGTTACAGTCTCGTTGGATCTGTCAAGAGCTTCCTGCGCATCAATCAAGATGCATATAACGTTGTCTAATTGTGCTAAGATCGCTAACACTTTATTCAAGTGATCGAAATCTTCAATGGGGTATTTCTCCAAGTAGTCAAATAAATCTCCCATTATTTTAATCAAGTATGAAGTTTGACCGAAAATTGTTTCTGGATCTGGGATGGTGATTTGTGGTTCGCTGTTGTCGTTGTTGCCGTTGTTGTCTGTTGTTTTGAGAAGAACACTCTGGTGGTTTATCACCGGAATTTCACGTGTGTTATAGATCGAGTACCATATTAGAAGGATCACATCCGATAGACCCTTCAAAACATGGTCGAGATTATAATGTGTGACATGTGGGGTTTTGTTCAATGGTTCTGATATTGTAGGTGGCGTTGCTGTTGGGTCTTCATTTTCTAAAGCATCTTCAGGGTCAGAATCTGAATTTGTGTTTTGTTTCAAGGATAAATACTTGATGAACTTTCTTTGGACTTTCAATAGTTCACCATCAATGTAATTAATCAACCTACTTTGTTGAGATAATGACAATGACCTACGGCGACCAGTTGTAGTGTTGGATATTGAGTTTCGTTGAGGAAGTGAACCACGAACCGATGATGAAGATAAACGATAATTGTCTTCGAATGGATTCAATGGTTGGATTCTCGTAGCATTGTCATCGTAAAAGTTTTCAGGACGTGAATTAATACCATCCATACTTGACGGAACAGAGCAAGATGATGGCATTCCAGTGGAGAGTTCCGAATGTGCTGTTGTATCTGTATCTGTTGGAGACTGGTGGCTTAGGATACTGTCCATAGTAAGAACCACAACCTTTTGAGGCTCATCATCATTGTCTACGTCTGACATAATTTCGTCTCCAGCAACCGGATGTGGATATTTTGGAGTTTCAATGACGGATGAATCATCGTCCTCATCATCAAAGTCTAACGCAGAGGCTAATTCTTTTGGAATGTCACTGTGCTGGACTTCAATCTCTTGATCTGCATCTGGGTGAAGAGGTGTTATCGGTTTTTCAAATGACATAACCTGTGTGTTTCTTTAGCTTGAGTTGCTAATCTTAGAGTGCGATTGATTGTTTGTTGTGTAACGATAAAATATCTTTGATAGTAATAGAAATTCCTCCGGGAAGTAATGTAGTGTCAGTCGGTGTTAGGAGAGTGTTGCGCAAGGCAGAGTCACGAAGTTGGGTAATTTATATATGAATTGGGAATGGGGTATGTAATTGTCTGTACCCAAGAAAGTAACTTGATTATAGATTAACGGTGACCAGGCTGGGAATGTCATCAAGTACATGATCATCAGTAAACCCCAGCAGTTGCCATCTTATCAATTGTTTATTGTTGTCTGACCTGTCTCTCTGGTCACTGCCACAAACTTCCTCGCACCACTGAAAAGCAAAAAGAAAATTGGGTGATCATCACTCATAACTTTTCAGAAATCTGGGGAAAATGCTCCAGTTACAACTGGTACTGCTACTGCCTTCCCCTGATCTTAACACCGAATAGGGTTGGGCTGCTTGTGACTCTGTCACTTTCAAACTTCTTCGAAGCATATTCTCTTGAATTTTGGATGCATTATCCTGTTTGCCGACGTTCAGCCGGATATATAGCTTTATTGTTTCGGAACCATGTTTCATTCACCCATCCTTCTGTAGTTACAATAGCAGTTGATCTCTTGTAAAACTTCGACAACTCTGGTATAGTATACATTCCTGCTAACTACTTAATCTTTGGATGACCACTTCCAGTCTATACCAAAACTACCTGACCAAGCCGGGGCATCACTGCACCTGAAACACCTTCAAGCTTGTTCAAAAACACCAAATCACAGCCAATTTTGCAACTCCGAGGTGTAGTTGCACCGCCACTCTATGGTGTTCGTCACACACTAACCACATATTTCTACATTCAGAAAGTGGAAGCCAAGCACCAGCCACATATCCCTTATCGTTTCCGATGTATAAATACCTCTTCACTTCTCTTTGCTTGATCCAAATCTCTTCTCCAAGGATAAAGAGCTACTTATTACTAATCAATTAAAAGATACAAACAGATCCAATTAATAATAATAATAGCCTGCTATCATAATGTCTTTACCACTATCAGTCGATATCAAATTACCAAACGGTAAAGTGTACCAACAGCCAACCGGTTTGTTCATCAATAACGAATTCGTTGCCTCCTCAGATAACAAGTCTATCCCAGTTAGTAACCCGGCAACCGGAGAAGATATCTGTTCAGTTTACATTGCAAGTGAAGATGACGTTAACAGAACCGTTGCAATTGCTCGTAATGCTTACGAAAACACTTGGTCAAAATACACAGGAAAACAAAGATCAGAACTTCTATACAAGATTGGTGAATTGCTAGTTCAGCATGCTGATAGAGTTGCTGATTTGGAAGCTGCCGAATCTGGTAAACCAAAGGACACCAATGCCATTGGTGATGTTCTACACTCTGCTGATGTCTTCAAGTATTATGCTGGTCTAGCTTGCGGCGCATCAAGTGGAAAAACCATTGAGACCGAACCATCCAAATTCACTTATACAATCACTGAACCTTACGGTGTTTGTGCTGCTATTATTGCTTGGAACTTCCCAGTTTCAACATTCGCTTGGAAGTTGGCCCCTTGTTTAGCGGCCGGTAACACAATCATTGTGAAAACTGCTGAAAATACTCCATTGTCTGCTTTGCAGCTATGTACAATTTTCCAAGAAGCTGGTGTTCCAGCTGGTGTTGTCAACGTCACTTGTGGTTTAGGTGCTGTTTGTGGTTCTGCTCTTGCTTCTCACCATGGTGTTGATAAAGTTTCATTCACAGGCTCCACTGGTATTGGTAAGACCATTCAAAGATTAGCTGCTTCCAACTTGAAAGCTTGTACTTTAGAATGTGGTGGTAAGTCTCCATTAGTCATTTATGACGATGCTGACTTAGATCAAGCTGTCAAATGGGCTGCATTTGGTATTTTCTTCAATAAAGGTGAAATTTGTACTGCATCCTCAAGAATTTATGTCCAAGATACCATTTATGATGAATTCTTAGCAAAGTACAAAGAACACGTTGAAGCAAACTACAAATCAGGCGATCAATTCACTGCTGGTGTTACTGTTGGACCTCAAGTTTCAAAAGTGCAACAAGAGAAAGTTTTAGGGTACATTCAGTCAGGTCTTGATGAAGGTGCCAGATTAGTCACCGGTGGTGGTGTTCCAGCTGATTTACCAGTTAACGGTTGCTTCGTTCAACCAACCATTTTAGCTGACTGTAACCAAAGCATGAAGGTTGTGAGAGAGGAAATCTTTGGACCTGTCGTGACCGTTTCCAAGTTTTCAACCGAAGAGGAAGCCATTAGATACTCCAACGATTGTGACTATGGCTTAGCTGCTTACTTGTTCACCAACGACATCGTTAAGTCACAAAATTATATAAGAGCCGTCCAATCTGGTCAAGTGTTTGTTAACTTTACATTTGCTGCTGATTACAGAATGCCATTTGGTGGTTACAAGATGAGTGGTGTTGGTAGAGAGTTAGGTGAAGCTGGTATGGCTGCCTTCCAACAAACCAAGTCTGTGCATATCAATCTAAGTGCTAAATTGTAGTGATGTTGTCATAAAAATAATATTCTATATACATATGTTTACGTTGTTAAGTGGTTTTTGCTTAATTTATTATATTCAAAGTGACATCGATAGTATATCCACTGTAAAGTAGTCAGTATCAGTAGTAGTTGCTGTATTTCTTTCAGTTTAACGACTGTTCATTTGATTGTTTGAGAAAACTTTTCAGTTTCTGCACGACTCTTTCAAAAGATCTTTCGATCACAAAATTTTTATAGCCATTAATTGGTTACTATCCATATAAGGCCATTGGATATTGATATTGGTGTTGATAGTAAATCGGTATTGCATACATCTCTGGATAGTATAGACTCCACAATCAATATTCATCTGTACATATACACAACAGCAATTCTGCATCTCTACTACTGCATTCCATTTTTTTCTCCGGTTCGGAACTTATTCCTTGTTTATAAACTTCTCATACAGAGATCACGATCACTTCCACTACTACACTACGGTATTCATTCTCGTCATACACGCAATTCTTAATAGAAACATATAAATAATAATAAGCATAATCTCTTCAAATTACTACTGTATCCACTCACAGTAATACCACATGCCTTATACGACACAGCAATTAGTAAACACTACAATACATCAAAATGATACATGGAAGGGGCAGACTGCGAAGTCGATTCAATGTTAGGCCCTCTATGACTATGTCACCCAATTCAATGAGAAAAATCATAACTAAATCAAGTATAAACTACAATCAAACATATGAAAATATTTTCAGGTATAACACTGTACTATCACAAGTGAGGTTCATTTTTAATTCAAAAAGATGTTTTTCAAATACGATACCTATAGCACTATCAACGAGGACTCAATTTGACGATGAGCTTTTGACATCTACAAACGGGAAATCAGATGAGAAGCCAATATTATCTGCATGTTCTTCTTCTGCTTCCATACTTCTGGGGGACTATATTGCAACGGAAATACGAACTGAAACGATAGGCACTGAACTTGCAAAAGAAGCCGAGATAACAGAAGCAATAGCACCATCAACTTCATTACCTAAATCCACGACAACATATACAGATTATACTAGTTCTATAGAGGATTATATTGCCATATTGTCCAAAACAATTGATGATCCAAAACCATACGAAGTTCTCTTACAAAAAAGTTATAAAAAATTGAAGCCTAGAAAAGAAAGGACGATAGCGAACTCAGAAATCACAGAATATAAAACATTTGAAGGGCTAGCCGAAGCTTCAAAAACTTCAAATTTCGTTCAAGTTTACGACATTGTTCACAATTCATACCTGAATGGTAATTACCTAACTCCGAATGAGTTTGAACAAATAGTGAAAGATACATTCGAACATAAACCAATAGCATATGCCATAGTCAAACTCTACTCCACTAAATACGATCCAACAGCTTTCACTTCAAGAAGTTTAGCGTCGAAGATGTTAATCCTAACAAGTTCACAAAAGGACTATCAGTTGTTCGACGGACTGTTCGTTTCCTACATGTCGTTGGTCAAAGGTAAACCTGGTCCAGGTACACTACTAACAGCCATAAGATTCTATTTAGGACTGTCTAACATAACCATGGCGACTCAACTGTTTAATCAATCGGTGATGATGGCATCTGAAGAATACAAGACACGTCCGAAGTTCCTACACACATACTTGAAGGATTTGAAACTGGCAACTATGAACCCGTCATTGTGCTACATGGCATACCGTCTATGGCAGTCAAAGGACATGGAAATAAATACTGAAACGGATGTGATGCTATTCATGTTTTTGCGTGGACGTGGAAGTGAAGAGCAATTCCGATGGTTTAGTGGTATGCTAAAGAGAAAGCAAAGGGACTGTGCGTTATTTAGAGTTCTTGTTGAGCTAAAGACTAATATGGATAGTTTGGAGTCGTTGAATGAATTCTATTCTAGTGGGACTTACGAAAAATGGCTCAAGGAACTAGAAATGCCTGAAAAGAAGATTCTATATGAAAACCTGTTTGACATTCATTTGAAACTGGGTGATTACAATAAAGTCAGTGACAGATTGCAAATTGTTCCAAACAAGTCATACTTAAGAATAAACAAAGTTTTAACAAACCTTGTTGAAAAACGTCAACCTCGCGTGTTGGTTAAATTATTGATCAAATTACACAACGATTCAGGACTTGTGATAAGGGGTGATCACATCACTGACGTATGGATTGCTACGAAAAGAAAATACCCACAACTTACAATTGACATCGACAAGAAATTCAACAAATTCATCTCGTGCAATTCATCCAAAATGTTTGCTCATTTCCCTAGAACCATCAACTCGCGTAACGACACTCAATCAGACCCAGCAATGATACAGGAGTTTTCACCTAAATCAAAACGAAAATCATCCAAATTAATACCGAATGTGAACACCATTGAAGCTAAGATACGGGCAGGAATAGTTCCCACGACAAGAACAGTGATAACCGCTATCAGGTATACCAATGATGTGAATGACTTCAACAATCTGTTGTCTATTGTTAAAAACTATCCGAAACTAATAGATTCTAATGACTGCCATTTACAAACTGAGATTTTTTGGAGACATCGAGCATTGAAGACACAATACAGACAATCACTCGAGGAGTTTCTAGACAATTTCTCGTTTGGCAATAATACTAAGAATAATGCAAGACCAACAGAACTTTCATTCAATCAATTGTTAAGACTACTTCATACCTGTTCAAAATTATACCAATACGATATAGCGAATCTGATTCTTGATGAAATAGTGAAGTCATCTCCACCGCCAAGTGATCAAATCTGGCTTAAATTTGCATATCATTTGATAGTGCTATACAGCCGACAAAACAAATTCAGAGAATTGATTATCTTACTTGAGCATTTGAAGACCAATACGTCTGTACAACTAACTCCTTATTTCCTTGATCTAGTAGCTCAGCAAAATCGTAAATACACAACGTATTTATTCAATAAGACTCACATGGACAACAACAGTGAAGATGAGAAACTCGTTGAAGATAATGGATTTTCTAAAGAACAGTTGTATTCTGAAATCGTTAGATATCTAAATGGTTCAATTGAGGAATTACGAGCTAAATGTGAAAGACAAAGACTAGATGTGTTGAATGAAGTTGATGGGTGGCTTACCCTGTTAGAAGAGAGTATCAAGGACGATGAAATAAAGCATTAAAAAACACGACAAACATGACATGAAGGATGTTTTGCTTGATGTGTTTTTTTTGTTTTATTTTATTTTATTTATAAAGCTTATTTAATATTCTAATCACTGTACATAATCTAATATACATGGGATACTGCTATCAGTATTTTATTCATTATAAAATGGTTACTTTTGAAGGTATATCTCCATTCCACAGCCTTCCAGTTAGATAGTGTAGTGCGCGTAAGAAATTCTCGTTTTGAATCAAATATATCTATCAAAGTGCCTGGATGTAAATAAAAATTAAATATTAGTGGAATCTAATGTATGATAATGCTAAATAAGTTTTATTTGATCTGATCTGAATATGTTTTGATAAGCCATTAATAGCCAATCTATTTGATTAAACTAATGCTATATATATAGATACCCAAAATATTTGGGCTGTTGAATGAAATCATTACTGACATTGACGAAACTCTAATTGGATTAACAACCTGAAGGCAAATAACTCATAACTCATATAGTTCAACAGAGAAACCTCAACTGATAAGGACAACAAAAACGATAAACTTCTACAATATAAATGGCTGAATTTTTTGAAGAACCATTCAGGAATATCAACGCTGATCTCCTCCGAGAATTTTCACAACAAAATCTAAAATCACTAGAATGCTCAATTTGTCAAGAAATTATGTCTACCCCGTTTATGATCACGACATGCGGTCATTCGTTCTGTCATGGTTGCTTATACGATTGGTTGGATAATAAATTGGCTTGTCCAATTTGTAGAGCACACGTGAGACATCCACCAGTGATAAACCAGGCATTGAGAGACATTATACGGAACACGGTAGAAGTGTTGATTAAGGATGATGAAAGTAGGAAAGATAAAATAACAGAGTTTATGAGAGATAAAGATGAAAGGTACATTCATGATAGTAAGTTAAAGAAAAAACATTTTACGAAATTTTTTGAAAATGTCAGTGAAGCTGTAGTGGATTCAAGTGATGGTGTTCCTAGATGCAGCTCTTGCCACTGGGAAGTCCACGGTTCGGTTTGTTTGAACTGTGGGAGACATATGATTCGTGGTCCTGGCACTGGTGAAGGTGATGACGTCTTTGATTCTGACTCTGATGGGTTTGCTGAACGGTCTGAGGACGAAGACCCTGAAGTTGATCTAGAGGCAATTACCTCGAGCGGGAGATGGAATGACATGCATTATTCATATGATGAAGACGAACCTAACGAAGAAGATGATGGATTTGTTGATGATAGATCAACGGATGAAATCCTCGAGTCAGAAGAAAATTCTTCAGATAGTGATAGTTTAGGATGGGCAGGTTCAGAGGCCATTGAGCCAGTAACAAATCTTCAAATATCCGAAACTAGATCAATCAACAGAAGTAGAACAGCATTCAGATCTCGTATTCCGTCAACTGATGAAAGTGACGACGATGAAATGCTTGTTACAGGCGCCAGTCAAGATCGTGAACAAATAGTAGGAGGTGGTACTCGCCTTTCAAGAGTGACTATTGCTGAATCAGGATCGGATGATGAAGAACCCGTGGATCTCTCCGGTCATGCTGGCGGTGTTAGAGGTGGGTTTTACGTAAGAAGACGAACGAGAAGAGCTGTTCAATCATCTGAAGATGAAGATGATAATGAACACAGAAACGACTATGAAGAAGGTTATGACGTGCAAGATGTGAATGGTTCCAATGAGGATGACGAAAACGAAGATGATTTTGATCTTCAAGATATTGCTGCTACCACTCCTCAGAGAAGGTTGTTGCGATCTGTTTATGGCGATGATGATGATGAAGATGAGGATGAAGATAAGGATGAGGGTGGAAATTATGAGGAAGATCGCGACAGTAATGCGGATCGCCATCACAGTAGAATAGGGTTAGCAAGCGCAAATGCTATTGCTCGTGCGAGACGAGTGTTTCCTAGTTCCAGAAGAGTTTTGGGTGATAGATCCAGAAGAAGGAGAAGAGCCGGTCCATGGTACAGTCGATAAACTTCATACTTAATGCATTTTTTCTTTGAGGAAATATTTAATAAATTACTTATGGATACCTATAATAGAGAAAATTATTAGCTAATAACTGCTTCAAGGTTTGCATCTGAATATTATTCCTAAAGAAAATTTCGATAAAGTAAATAATCAAAAAATTTGAAGAAATTATAGATGTAGTGAACACTGTTTAAATTGAAAACTCAGTTAAGAGGAGCCATACGATATTTATATGTAGGACAAAAGAACTCGGTTTTGGACTGCCAGCCAGCTACATAGAGTATGAGTTTTTGCCATAGTTAAGTAAATGCCTAGAAATAGATTTGTCCTGGAATCATGATATGAGTACGAAAACAGTAACAGAGTTGAATTTTTAATAGAGTTGACCTATATTACAGTCAAGGATGATTATGCAATATGTTGGACTGAAGTATCGGTATAAAGGTTTGAAGGATAACAAACCTTTACGCCCAAACCATATTTCGCTAAAGGGGTTTTTGTCTATTCAGATCGAAATATGAATTCCGTATGTACACCATTTATAGTCTTTTTACCTTTTAGTTTAGCTGAGCTACTACACAATACAAGCCAATTATACACAAAGTATAGTAGTTCAGAATTGGTTCTCCTGAGGTATCGAACTGGTGCAAAGATATATGTCTTGTGAAACTCAACAGCCTTCAAAGCTGCAGGTTTGTGCTCAAATCAGATTTGCGGTGGCTTTCGTCAAACAATTGAAAGCGGCTGGATTTCAACTTCTTTTTTTCCTTCGCTGGACTTCCCAATCCGGACATGGCTATTTACTGTAAACAGCTACATTGGAATAATATTTGACAGGTAAATAAATAGATGTGTCTCCAACTGAAAACATGAAGGATAAACAAGTTTGACTCGGAAGCAACTCTGCATACCTTTTGACTTTCATAAATTATAACCGGTCTGACTTATGTATATTATATTACATACTTTTCAAAATATGATTTTTGAAGTATTTTGTGGTGAGAGCGAATCAACTGTCAGTTGACCAAATAATTCTAACCGCCTGTGGACAATCAAACCAAAACGAACACACGAACATTAAAGCATGCCACCCGCATGGCGGCACAGTAGTTGAATTATTAGTTTGAGAACTAGATGAGATATGTGGTTTCCGTCAACAGTTATTCCCATTTCAGACACATATTCTTTCCACATATATTTCAGTTCAGGGGGACTTTCTTTATACGTTATGACCATAATCTTATTGTTCTTTTGGCTTTAAGCAGATATATACCTTAATAATTGAGTGTAGTGGTAAAGTGTATCATTTTTTAATGAAAACTTTGTCTCAAAAACAAGAACACAAAAACAAAAACAGCAAATAAACAATGCAGAACGGAATAACGCAACACTGTGAAAGAAATACATATATATAGCGGGAGCATAAGAGTCTGGTTGGCCTGTCTATACTAAGTTCAACTAAGTTCAATAGATTTCAAGTATCACCAGATTACGGCCAATATAAGCGAAGAAGAATGTAAATAAGAATAAAGTACTATAATTTATAATATCTATTAATGCGGATTGTCTTTACTATTCTTAGAAATACATAAATTTTGTTATGCAAGTCCCCACACTTTTAGCACTCCCTGAATCCCCTTTTCCAGCATCGATAAAATGCCAGATTTGAATCTCTATGTACATGTTGTAGATACCAGACCCTAAACTTCATTCATAAAAGATGCGACATTTGCTACAGGTTGCTCAATTTTAAGTAGGATTTATTTGGTTGAAGTATATTGTCATTGGGCAAGTATTGTATTGGTCACAGAATTGAAAGCGTCAAATTGAACGATTCAAAAAATACCATAAAACTTACTCAACTTTTGTTCGGGATCTAGCCAGTTAACGTCGTTGTTGTGCGTACTTCACCAGTAACTGATCCTGAGCATAGACTACACATCCACATCAAAAGAAAGCTTATTGTATAACAAAGTATTTATCTTGGCCATATCAGCTCACTACCAATCTCAAAGAGCTTTTTACTTTGTTTTGAGATATCAATTGTTGTAGTTTATATACCACAAGGTATGAGGCGCTACTCACTCTTTATCTACAAGTACCATGCTATCTATAAAGAGGCTACCTAGAACAACTCATATAGTCTAGTTACATATAAAGCATTTAGAATCATTTACTTCAAAAGCCTGATATCAGATTATTCACAGACAGAGATATATATACCAGCAATCAATGATATGCGGTTGAGATAGCTCTGCTGATGCCTTGAGAAGGATATTATTAGCGAAGGACATTATTAGTGAAGGACAAAAAGCGCATGAATTTTAGACGCTGTACTTATGAATTGCGTACAGCTTACAGTTTACCAGAGAATTAAAGCATTCATGGATTCAGCCAATTAGGAGTGAGGGTCAGGAACAACTGAACAAATGAGTAGGTAAAAATTCGAGAACATCAGCTGTCATTCAGCTTTGGTTACCCTGCTTTCAAGTTGACAAGTTGGCTATGCCAATCAATAAGGATTGACTTCTTCCTACTTTTGACAGGACATGAACATTTTGAAGTGCCAGTCGAATTAAGCGCTCTACTTTTTGATACTTGGAAGAAGAGATCAGCATTCAAATTTACCGTCTCATTAGATTCTCAGGTTTATAGATAGATATTTATATAAGGTAGAGCAATGATATGTTGCAGAGCAGGAAGCAAACTAAGTATATTAAGATTAAGGCCCACCTATGGAGGTCCTGGAGACCTGATTGGGAGCATAGTTCAGGCCAGTTCTTTATAAAGAAAGATAACCGTTCCATTGTACGGTTAATACACACACGCCCATTAGATTCTCTTGCTCAACCAGAAAATTGTTTTCAACGATTTCAAATTATTTGCTGCCTATGATGCAATTCTTTGTTTGAGAACAATGTGGTTTGTGGTTCCCGGACAATTGCCACTGCTCATCGTATGTCGCATAGGTAGATGCTAAATTACTACTACTAAGGCAGCAAAAGTAAGAATTCAGGCTCTACAACAACAAGAATGGTGAATTCTTTGGATAAGACAAGACCAGAATAAAGGTACCGCATTTTTAAATTCCGTTACCTGTAATCAGGAAATCTATGACAAGAGTGGAAATTGTTACAAGTCCCCAGCAGAGGACGACCATTTGAGGTATATAGAAATTAGTACTACAGTCAATACTGATCAACGATCGACACCCAAAATTGATATCTTTATCCAGGGGAAGATTTTCAGTTACCCCGACCGCTCAGAAAAGCTCCCGAAAATTTGCAAATCCACAAATCCAAGTTAACCCTATTCGGCAATTCCACACGTTGAATTTTTTCGAAAATCAACGTGCCCAGGGGATCCTAACCTTCCTAGGAGGAGGAGGCCTAATCGGCACGGCAGAAGTATCAACAGTTCTTCCTGGTTGGCCTTGTCTTAAATTTTATCACCGAGAAAGGTTCTATTCTCCTCCCCGCCATGGTGCCTCTCCTGTTCTGTGGCCCCACAACCCGTGAGTCCTTTAATACCTAAATGTCCAATTTGTTCCTTATATAATGCAATGACGGATTCAGAAGGACCGAAAGATTGTTCTCGTTGCACCACTTATCACCAGCAATCAGAAGTGTTACAATTACTTCCCTTCTTTCCTGGAGAAAAAATAATACCGCAATCTTAGCGTGAGTATTCTGGTGGGTGGGATCACTTCCCCTGTTCCCGGTAAAATAGTAGCTAAGAAGAAGAAGAAGAAGAATTCTGACAACAAACACACCAAAATCAATCGGAAATGAAAAACTTCTTTCCCTTCATCCCATAACGTGGCTGCTGTTATCACAGGCAAAATAATAATTCTAGATTAAAATCACTTGTTCACGCAATTGGCTGGTACAACCCTAGATTCGTCCGCACACTCGTAACTCTGTTTATATATTATACTTCATAACCCAGGCGATACAAAACTGTACTTTTGTACAGCCATCTACTAACATGTCTCCCTTAGAGTCCAGGTGGAAGTTTCTAAACTATAAACGCTCAAACTACTGAGAGAGGCGAGAGGCTGTTACCAGTACCACACTACTACCCGTAACGATACCAAAAGATCAAGTTGGATTTGTTCAAATACACTCTATGTAGTCTATAGAACCTTTGTCCGTCAACTAGCAAACCAAATCAGTCTGTTTATTCAACTCTTGCTGTCACGGACTGTTCGGCAAGTCCGTTTTTCTCTTTTGATTGGTGGTGTATTGCCAACCAGTCCGCCAGTTTTGGGACCAGGAAGCAGCCAATATTGTCAGGCCAGAACTGCGAATTTTCACTGGGACAGCGTAGGCCTGGTAGCCATCCGGCAACATGTGCAGCCACCAGGAGGGTATAAAATAGCACTTACTACACGGAGAACAACTTAAATGTCGCATCCCTGGGGAAGCGCCCGTCCACCAGAAGAGACCACACAAACAATTGAATTTTTGTTCAGTGCTGTTCTTTGCGAGAATTTAATAAGACCTCGGGTTAATAGGAACTGTAGTTACCGACTAGACCTTTCGCTTTTACGAGGAAAGAATATGGCAATAGATAAGGCTTTATTTACTTTTGGCTTCACGGTATTACATACAGCTGATTTTTTGTCCAGATACCATTTTTGTGTATGTGATACATATTGCATAGCCAACGAAAAGTCCGAAACAACTCAATTGTTTATGGTTTGTGGATTTTTATGTAGTCGCGTGGTTTTGTACTTGTGTTTCGGTTGGAAAAGCAATGATTGATTGACCAATGGATCCAGGACCCATTTCGATGATGACTGGTTGACAGTGAAGAAATAGAGCAAGAACAACAAAACTCATGCAGTAGTGACAGACCCAAGCGGACACCACGGGGAGACCGCCGGGAAGAGAGGCAAGAGAACGGAAACCGCCCTGTATCTGTATCTGGTTCGCTTTACCAAAGAAAAAGACAAAGGACGGGGGGGCAAGGAGCGGATATACCACGGTGCTTTATTTATTTGCTGCTGAAATTAATTCTGTTGTTTATGTTTTTCGCCAATTGAAGAAAAAAAAGCGACTGCTGCTTGTCTGGTTGCAGTATCGTATAATAATATTAATGCACAATCTTTTTTTGCAACATGTCAATAATTTCCACAATCCAATATCCATTTTCCTCCATTCCTCTCTTGGTTGTTTACTTTGTACTATTTCAGTATCTTTCTTTCAATTGATTACAACTCTTTCCTCTCTTTTCTTTCCTTTTTTCTTGTTTTACTCTCCATTAATCAAGTCTTTTAGATTGTTATTTTATAGTTTTTCAAGTGCAATTGATATAATTTCACCATCTCTTATTAGAAAGAAATCTTCCTTAAGTGTTTAGTGTTTTTTTTTGATATACAGTTGCTTTTCTTATCTTAATTGCTTTTTACAACTCCATTCTTTGAATTGCATTTTAGATTACTCGAATAAATTATAAAAGATGTCTACCGAGCCAACCAAGGAAAAGCTTCCTCTAGATGAAGGTGAAGAAGATGATGACATTGATGCTTTAGTCATGGAATTACAATCTAACCATGGGTTAGACGAAGAAGAAGGTGAAGAAGATGAAGCAGATGCCTCTTCATTCAAAGTTGTCCCTGAAGAATTATTAAGAACTGACCCAAAGGTTGGTTTAACTACTGATGAAGTTCACAAAAGAAGAAAGAAGTATGGTTTAAATCAAATGGCTGAAGAAAAGGAAAACTTGATTTTGAAGTTCTGTATGTTCTTCATTGGTCCAATTCAATTCGTTATGGAAGCTGCTGCTATTTTAGCTGCTGGTTTAGAAGATTGGGTTGATTTCGGTGTTATCTGTGGTTTATTAGCCTTAAACGCTTTTGTTGGTTTCATCCAAGAATACCAAGCCGGTTCTATTGTCGAAGAATTAAAGAAAACTTTAGCTAACTCTGCTACCGTCGTCAGAGATGGTCACCCAGTCGAAGTTGGCGCTGCTGACGTTGTTCCAGGTGATATCTTGCAATTGGAGGATGGTACTGTTATCCCTGCCGATGGTAGATTAGTTTCTGATGAATGTTTCTTACAAGTTGATCAATCTGCTTTAACTGGTGAATCTTTAGCTGTCGATAAGAGATCCGGTGATTCAACCTTCTCTTCTTCTACTGTTAAGAGAGGTGAAGCTTTAATGATTGTTACTGCTACTGGTGATTCCACTTTTGTTGGTAGAGCTGCTGCTTTAGTTAACAAGGCTTCCGGTGGTTCTGGTCACTTTACTGAAGTTTTAAACGGTATTGGTACCACTTTATTAGTTTTGGTCATCTTAACCTTATTAGTTGTTTGGACTGCTGGTTTCTACAGAACCAACAAGATTGTTAGAATTTTGAGATACACTTTAGCCATTACCATCGTCGGTGTCCCTGTCGGTTTACCAGCTGTTGTTACTACCACCATGGCTGTCGGTGCTGCTTACTTAGCAAAGAAACAAGCTATTGTTCAAAAATTGTCTGCTATTGAATCCTTGGCTGGTGTTGAAATCTTATGTTCTGATAAGACCGGTACTTTAACCAAGAACAAGTTATCTTTACACGAACCATATACTGTTGAAGGTGTTGAAGCTGATGATTTAATGTTAACTGCTTGTTTGGCTGCTTCCAGAAAGAAGAAGGGTTTAGATGCCATTGATAAGGCTTTCTTAAAGTCATTGATTTCTTACCCAAGAGCTAGAGCTGCTTTAACCAAGTACAAGGTCTTAGAATTCCAACCTTTCGACCCTGTTTCAAAGAAGGTTACTGCTTTCGTTGAATCACCAGAAGGTGAAAGAATCATTTGTGTTAAAGGTGCCCCATTATTCGTTTTAAAGACTGTTCAAGAAGATCACCCAATTCCAGAAGACGTCTTAGAAGATTATGAAAACAAGGTTGCTGAATTCGCTTCTAGAGGTTTCAGATCTTTAGGTGTTGCCAGAAAGAGAGGTGAAGGTCATTGGGAAATCTTAGGTATTATGCCATGTATGGATCCTCCAAGAGATGATACTGCTAAGACTGTCGCTGAAGCTAGACAATTAGGTTTAAGAGTCAAGATGTTAACCGGTGATGCTGTTGGTATTGCTAAGGAAACATGTAGACAATTAGGTTTAGGTACTGCTATCTTTGATGCCGACAGATTAGGTGTCTCTGGTGGTGGTGATATGTCCGGTTCTGAATTATTCGATTTCGTTGAAAATGCTGATGGTTTCGCTGAAGTTTTCCCTCAACACAAGTATAACGTCGTTGAAATCTTACAACAAAGAGGTTATTTAGTTGCTATGACTGGTGATGGTGTTAACGATGCCCCATCCTTAAAGAAGGCTGACACTGGTATTGCCGTCGAAGGTGCTTCTGACTCTGCTAGATCTGCTGCTGATATTGTTTTCTTAGCTCCAGGTTTATCTGCTATTATTGATGCTTTAAAGACCTCTAGACAAATTTTCCACAGAATGTACTCTTACGTTGTTTACAGAATTGCTTTATCTTTACATTTAGAATTATTCTTAGGTTTATGGATTGCTATTTTGAACGAATCATTGAACATTGATTTAGTTGTCTTCATTGCCATTTTTGCTGATGTTGCTACTTTGGCCATTGCTTACGATAACGCTCCTTACGCTCCTCAACCAGTTAAATGGAACTTGCCAAGATTATGGGGTATGTCCATTGTTATGGGTATTATCTTAGCTATCGGTACCTGGATTTGTTTGACTACTATGTTCTTACCAAGAGGTGGTATTATCCAAAATTTCGGTTCAATTGATGGTGTCTTATTCTTGCAAATTTCTTTAACTGAAAACTGGTTAATTTTCGTCACTAGAGCTGCTGGTCCATTCTGGTCTTCTGCTCCATCCTGGCAATTAGCTGGTGCCGTCTTGATTGTCGATATCTTGGCTACTTGTTTCACCTTATTCGGTTGGTGGTCACAAAACTGGAACGACATTGTTACTGTTGTCAGAGTCTGGATTTGGTCCTTCGGTGTTTTCTGTGTCTTAGGTGGTGCCTACGTTATGATGTCTGAATCTGAGAAATTCGACAGATTCATGAACGGTAAGCCATTGAAGGAAGCTCCTCAACAAAGATCCCTCGAAGACTTCATGGTTGCCATGAACAGAGTTTCTACTCAACACGAAAAGTCTACTTAAGTATTTTAGTTACTTTGAAGTTTCCAGTTTTAATCGTTTTTGTTTTTTAATTTTTTTAATTTGATGTGCAGTGTGACTCTTCAAGATTGAGATTGACTATAATTAATTATTTTGTTTTTATTGCAGTTTTCTTATCTCCTTTCATTAGCCTCATTGCCATTTTCCGTCTCTTGTCCTGTTTTACTTTTACTTTAGGAATATTTTTTTCTTTTATTACCTCGTGGTCTTTTTAGTTTTGTTGGTATTGGTTCGGTTGATACTGTTGCTGTTCGTAGTCAGGGCACAATCGTTCCTTGCCTTCTCTCATATATAGTCTTATTTATAAACTCTATATACTGCTTCTACAGACTTATATTATTATACCATTTTTCCTACTTGATAGCTTTTTACTTAGTAAAATTATAACCTGTTGGCATTTATTAGAATCATTTATGAGCCGAATAGGACAGTAGGGGCTGGTGATGATGTGGCACAGTAGTTATAAGGCTGACGCGTCTGAAAAAAAATGTTTGTTTATGTCGGATCTAATATATTTCAGATGATTAGATTATATTTACGCGACCATCCAGGTGTCTTACATAAGCTATTTGATT
>JAHDIT010000094.1:0-54112 GCA_019232045.1 Ogataea degrootiae
CATTGTGTTATTACATAAGATATTACGCGATTTGCTCTGTCTATAACAAACTTTGCTCTTTCCTTATCAACTCCCGTCCTCGAAAGCAAGAAGTCAAAAATCAGATCTCGTAGAGAAGTGCTACTGCTAGAAACTGAAGTAGATATCTACCATGAATTATACAAAACATACAGTTGAGTGGCTTGATATTTCTGATAGAGGTTTATGTTTTCTTAGTCGTCAGAAGTACAATCTAAAAGCATATACAAAAAAATGAGTTCTTTCGTTCCAGCCCAATTCAGTTCATTCACATCAAATTTCGACTTTGATAAGCTACGAGTAAGTATCAACTTGACTAGTGATAGAAAAGAGAAAAGTACACATATTGGACTTCATAGGTTTTATCCATAATATACATCTTTACATCCATAAAGTACTAACAACTTTGGATTTTTAATCTCACTCCCTTTGAATAGACCGATACAACTTCATCATTCCAATCCAAGATGAAGTCATTAAAAACTCCTCAAGACTTCTTTGATTACAGAAGAATCAGTAAGCCAAACAACTTGTTTGATTTGCAACAAAGAGTTACATTCAACCTTTCATATTTCAGCTCAAATTACTTGCTTATCATTGGTCTTATCTCCTTATACTGTCTTTTCACAAACCTCCCATTGTTGTTTTTGATCGCAATGGATGGTTTCTCATATTTCGCAATTCAGAAAGCTTTCCAAAATGCTGATGAGATCGATTTGAAGATCTTCCATTTACAAAAAAATAGTTTGTATACTATTCTTGTTATCATCAATCTACCAGTTTTGTTGTTCGCAAGCCCAATTTCCACTTTGATGTGGTTAATCGGTTTGAGTGCCGCTATTATTTCGATTCACAGTTCATTCCTAGAAAAGCCAATTGAGGCTGCCTATTCTGAAGTTGTTTAGAAGAATGGTTTTCCCATATTTTTACCCCCTTGTGATTGTCGGTGAAGAGTTACCGTGGTGGTACTTTTTTATGCCAGATTTTTCCTTTATTTCGTTGCGAACTTATTACAGACAGTAACAGAAAGTATAAATTGTCCTCCTACTTAATTGTTTGCTTGATTCTATTCCTCTTCCTCTAACTTTATTTTACAACTTTCTCCTGTTTTTATATGTCTTTGTTTTCTCATATACTATTATTATTACTATTACCATTATTCCTTTCAAACTTTATCTATGTATTATATATAAGAATGGTTACTCCTTATTTCTAGTCGTTTCAGTAGAATTTATTCTTTATCCGTGATTGTAGCTTACCTACACAGATTACAAATGTTAATGTGGATAATAAGAGGCTTGTCGACTTGATTAGAACCCTTTTGGTATCAGAGCAGAGTAGCACTCAAGTGATGATGAATATATCATTATATCTTCAACTTTAAGATGAAATTGCAGTGCGAGAATTGAGTCTGCCTACTTTGGGTCCTCCATTTTATTGCTTGTCGACCATTATTCCGTCTCTATCAAGGAACTTGAAGTCTAGTAGTCCAAGCACTTCTTTGATTACCCAGACGATGAATCACAGGAGAGGATGAGAATTCTTGCTTGAAAGATGTCTCTGGAGCTATCTCTCTTTATAACATTGAACCTTCACAGGTCACAAACTGTAGAAGACTAATACTTACGTAAATACAACAAAGCTACCAAATGCACACCTAGACGGTGACAGATTAATGCAAGTAATCAAGATACCTCACCATCAATCAGCCATATTTGGAATGGCTAAGGCCCGGAGTGCGGCGCAAGCCCCACAACTGACCCGTTCGACTAAACTGACATGATTTTAAGGTACGTCATGAATATCAATACAGTCTTAAATAGATGTCTCAAGTCCAAACAAACACAGCTAACCTATTCCGTTTCAACAAGCATCAAACTTCATTTAATAAACCATCAACAACTTTCCAGCAACTTTAATATATTATAACGGTGGCATATATATCATTTATGAATCAGACGAAACCAAAACGCAAATCATTGATTGGTAGAGCATTCACTCTGCCAATTCCATTAACTATTTGCATTACAGCATTGTGTTCGATTGCACTTTTCCTTGTTAACACTAATGCCAATCAACGATTCTTTAATCAAGACACAAACCAAGTTGTTTATAATATAGTACCAGAGAATGCAAATAACCTTAATACTGGTATAAAGAATGGGTTTAAATTGAAACAGATTTATCATAATTGTGCCGATGGCAAAATCCATCGGAGGCTGAATGTAAACTCTAAATTCCTTGAAAGTTACCAAATTCATCAATTTGAAAATTCCGACCAAATCTTGGATGCTGACTTGTTTGAAGGTAATAATCCATTTGAATATGAATTCAATTTGAAGTCAACAGGTCAACCAATAACAAGACTACAAAATAGAAACCCAGATTTTGTTGAATCTTATTTAGATTATGCATTGGAAGTTGGACAAGAAGAAGTTTCCAAAATATCGTTGGATTGGGTAACTGACTACATTACAGTTCCAAATATCACCGACACTGAAACTGTCCTAAATTTAGCATTGATGTCTGCTGATGCATATGTTAACTTACCAGGTGATACTGAGTGGGAAGATGTGGGGAAACCTTTTAATCAAACTGATAGGTTCGGCTGGGCTGAGGGTGGTGTTAGAGGACATGTTTTTGCAGATCATACCGGATCCACTGTTATAATTGCCATCAAAGGTACTTCCGCTGCTATGTTAAATTCAGGTGATGATACAACGGTGGAGCAAGATAAAACCAACGATAACTTATTGTTTTCGTGTTGTTGTGCAAGAGTTTCATCCCTTTGGAGCACAGTTTGTGATTGTTACGAAAGTTCATATACTTGTAACCAAAATTGTTTGGAAAGAGAATTAAGAAGGCAAGATCGCTACTATAAAGCTGTTTTGGATATATATAGAAACGTCACTTATATGTATCCAGATTCAGAAATTTGGGTCACTGGTCATTCATTAGGAGGCGCCTTAGGCTCGCTACTGGGAAGAACGTTTGGTTTACCTGCTGTTACTTATGAAGCTCCTGGTGAACTGTTAGCTACAAGAAGATTGCATTTACCTATGCCGCCAGGGTTCCCTGTTGAAATGGAGCATATTTGGCATTTTGGTAACACTGCTGATCCGATTTATCTGGGTGTTTGTAACGGAGCTTCATCAAGTTGTGCTTTGGCAGGGTATGCTATGGAAACCCAATGCCACTCAGGTAAGAAATGCACTTATGACTCTGTCACGGATTTAGGTTGGCATGTTAATGTTTTGAATCACAGATTACGGAAAGTTATTGAGGATGTCCTAAAAGTTTATAATGAGACAGCTGAATGTGTTAAGGCACCGCCATGTTATGACTGCTTTAATTGGAAGTTTGTGGATCATTCAAGAGAAAGATATAGAAGACCAACTACCCCATTACCAAGTAGTCAACCGACTGATCCTGCTGATGATAAGAAATGTTTGAAGAGAACTTGGTATGGAAGATGTTACGAATGGGAAGGCGATATAAGCAGTACAACTAGTAGTACAACAAGTAGTACATCGATGCACAAAAAGACAACTTTGAGTACGAAAACAATAACGAAGTTAACTAGTTCATCGACAACAAAGAGAACATCATCAATAACAAGTGAGCTCACCTCTTCGGAGAATACAGATGCAGAATGCTTGAAGTGGTCATGGCTTGGTTACTGTCTTGAATACGGCCATAGCAACGGGACTAAATCATCAGTTGTTGGTTCAACGAGCACATTAGAAACAGGTTTGAAATCAGGGCCATCAAAGACATTATCTACGATAACCACCTCTGTTGAGCCAAGTTGTATTGGTTACAACTGGTGGTACTCATGTACCAAATGGGGTGATGAAACTGATAAAGATCCTGCTGAAACGACTTCAAAGTTGAACAAAGTCACACATACTAGTATTAGTGCCTCAGCTACTCTGTCTACTGCCGAACCTACCTGTTTGAACTATTTCCTTGGTTTGTACTGCAGGGAATGGAGTGAACAAGAAGGTGAGGAAAATGGCGAAAGCTGATCGTACGCCTACTTATGATTTGTATGGTTCAATATAATGATATATTGAAGCTGTCTTTTATTTATTCTACGATTTTTAGGGAATCATTCTAAATTTTTATGTTTATTTTGTGCATTTATTTTATAGGTTTTTTTTGACTCACGTATTGTGAGTTTGGGTTTCGGCTATTTGGTAAGACAGTCGGTTATTGTCTTGGTTTGATGCAGTGTTTTTTTTTCCGAATTATATACTTTATTTCAAATATGTTTAATATTAGAATTGTGCGATATTGTAAATCACTGATTGTAAGTTATCTTGTGATACCCAAATAAAGTCACTTATGAAGTGTAATATAGGTGAACTCTATTACAGGCTATGCAGTTATTTTCAAGGGATGACGAATTCGCCACCTCACCTTCAGCGGAGGGCTCTTTGTCTACATATGTATTTAAGTAATTGTATATTCCTCAACTTCCTTTTACACAGGTATTTCGTCTGCCAGAGAATAAAATCCCTAGTTATACTAGATACGGTTGCTGAAAGTTGAATCATTCGGTTGTATATTAAAGCATCATTGCCCAAACCACAATTCCATACAAGTGAAGTAAGTCCCTTAGTTTAAAAAGGAGCAAGTATAATTTGCGTGTGAAGACTGAGAATAAGTAAGTCACGTGGCTTAAAGCCTATATTTGTTTCTGCACGACTTAATGACCAAACAGGCAATTGAAATAAAACACGAAAGTACGCGTCTGAAAGAAGTTGATCTATGTCAGTGCAAATGTACTTCTTTTGTTTGTTTAAGTGCAAGATAAACTGTCAATGTAATCGAGACTGATTACTCTAGGTTAAATCAGCAATAACATACTAGACCACATACAGTATGTTTAGAAAGGTTAAGAGAAGGACTGATGGTCGCAAGAACTTTGAAGATCAATCATTCACTGATGAAAAAGGTGATTCTTCAAGAATCATGAATTCCAAAGGTTTCAATGATGATTTATCAATCTATCCATATAGAATATCTTTTTATCAAATGCCACCATTTGAGGAAATTACTGTTGAGGAATTTGAAACTTGGGCTATTGATAGACTAAAAGTTTTATTGGAAATTGAATCAAGTATGAGTAGAGGTAAAAGTTTTAGAGAAATGGAAAGTATCATGAAACCGATGTTGGCTAAATTATTACCATTGAACGTTCCGAACAGGGAATCCAGCTCTTTGTATCTGGAAAGAAAGAAAGATCATTATTCACATTTCTTTCTAAGATTGGCTTTTTGTAGATCTGAAGAATTAAGAACGAGATTCATTAAATCTGAGACTACGTTGTTTAGATTGAGATTCAATCAATTAAGTAATCAAGAACAAAGAGAGTTTGTTTCAAGCATTGATATTCCATGGGAAACAGTTTATGATGAAGAAAAAGAAGAATTCCAAGAGCAGTTATTGTCTTGTTCGTATGTTGCAATTAAGAGCATCTTAACACAATCCGTTGAATATCAAAATACAAAAAAAGTTACTGATATTCAAATCACAAATTTCTTGAGCACAGAGAAATTCTACAAGATTCCATTTGAATTTGTTCCTGAATTGATTTCAACAAGGCAATCATTTTTGCACAAAGGCTACACATACGTTGCGCAATTCCAACAACTTTCCTTAATTGCAAATGAATTTTCTAAACATTTAAGCGAACAATTAAACATTACAATGAGGGCATTACCAACTTTAGATGAAGACGATAGATTGATTCCAGTGTTAAATAACTTATCAAAGGGTTATATATCAATGAACTATCAGCAAGAATTTGGATCTGGTGAAGGAAATGCAGATGGCATCACTGCTGAATCAGTTCCTGCACACGTTAAAGACATGCCACTTTGTATGAGTAACTTGATGACATCATTAGTGAACGAGCATCATTTGAAGTACACAGGAAGACAACAATTATCGTTGTTCTTGAAAGCTATTGGGTTGAATGCAGAAGAAGCTATGAAGTTTTGGCAATTCCATTTCACTTCCGGTCCTGGGTCTATGAACGTAGAAAAATTCATTAAAGAATATAAATATACTTTCAGGCATAATTATGGTTTGGAAGGTGGTAGAATCAATTATAAGCCATGGGATTGTAAGACTATTTTATCAAAACCAAAACCGACTAAGGCAGAGTCACATGGTTGTCCATATAGGGACATGCATCGTGATGAGTTGTCTTTCAAGTTAGTCAAGATGGGTTTGAATGATGACAACGGTGGAGGCAATAAGTTGAACGACATTTTAGAACTATCAGAAAAGGGCGAATATCAAACCGCTTGTACTAAAGTGTTTGAAATACTTAATAAAGAAAAGATAGATTATGGTTTGAAAAACGGTTTGAATATCGATGAGAGTTCAATCGTTCATCCAAATCAATATTATGATAGAGCTAGTTATTTGGAAAAGAGCATGCTGAAGAAAGAAGAAAAAGCAGCTTGAATAAACGAATAAAAGGAAGATGTATATGTATGTTAATTAGCTGGGCTTTCATAATTAGTGAAGCCGTTGTACTTTTTTGTTGTTTATGGTTTTGTTCTTTTCGGGTTTAGTAAGTTTTAATTTATGTCCTTTTAATATTTATTTGGTTTCGTTTCTTCAAATTTCATTTGTACTTTTACTGTTTTGCTTTAAGAAACCTCATACACAGGTTTTACGGATGATCTAAATATTTAACTCCATTAGAAGAGACAGCCTTGCTAAACAGTAAGTAGAGCTATTCAGTACGAGTTTTCTGTCCTTCGAATGGTCTAGTCTGCTAACTTGGAATTCAAATTCACTCCTGATATCGCCAAAAGAACACGCTATACATGCAACATAGTAATATAAACGCTTTAGGAAGTGCAAAGCTTTCAGTGTCTGGCGGCTTAATTTATAATTACTGACCAGCTAAGGGATCAAAGAAAGGTGTGCCCTGACTAAGCCACTAAGCTATGACGGTAATATACCCTAATTCCGTGCCAAAGGGTTCCGGGATTTCTTAGATTGATCTACTACTCCACGACTAGGGGCAGATGTGATGAATTGATACCATTATAATTTAATAGACGTGTTTTTGTCTCGCATATCTAATTGAACGCGTCTTTGAAATCACGCTGCTAAGACAATAGGTTTACCCAATCCGGTAATTTGTTTCTTTTCTGGCTGGGGTGGTGAACCAATCTATTAATATATCTACTAAGTATATATAGATAGACATCTATCGTTCATTTTTCACTATTAGTTAATAAAAACTAGTTACTGTGATTGTTCTTCTTGACCTATTCTGTTTCTAAGTTTATTTATTCTTTTGTCCACTCGTTCATTCATTTATTGACTTAGTTCTACTACTTCCAGCTGATATACACTCTTTTAGTCCAATTCCAAGATCCAACTTCCTCCATTCGTTACTGAACAAATAGTGTCGACTGTCTATTTCCTCTATATTTACATTATGTCTTCATTATTCACTAGAAGTAAATCAAAACTACTATCCTCAACTTCCCAATCGTCATCGAAAAACGCGTTGGTCCCACCTTCTGCACCATCGTCATCACACAACAAGAATCCGTTGACTCCACGGTCCTTAACAAATGCCGGTATCATTGGAGAGACGAAAAGATCAGAAGTGCTGGAAAATCAACTGAAAGAAGTTAGTTTAACAGCCTCGAACGCTTACGATAAAATAGATGAAGTTGAAACTGAAAATCACCTATTACATGAACAAGTCAATAAGCAAAAACTAATGATTTCCGGATTGCTTGCACAATTAGATAAATATGTTGAAGACACTAGAGCTAGTGTGTCATCTTCGGGGACTGAAAATAGCGTGACGTCAAATGGATCATCAAGTTCGTCTTTAGGTACATCAATTGATGAATCGGATGTTACTATAAATGGGAAAGACCAAATGATCCAAGAATTGAATAAAACTATCAAACAGCTAAAACAGGACCAACTGCGTCAAGCGAAGATTATAAATCAGCAGAAAGATTCAATTGATTTATTGAACAATGAGATCAAGGCTTTGAAATCAAATGTTTCTGATAATATCATCAATTACCAAACAAATTTAAATGAACTATCAAAGTCGCTCTTATTGATAAATGAAAATAAACGGTTTTTGAATAACCGAAAGATTCCCGACCCAATTGATACTCAAGCTGCTAATGCTACTGGAGGTTATAAAGATCTAAGGCTAAGTAAATATAGCCCAACATCTGCTCAAAGAGGGGAAACATTTGTTCTTCCAGTTCCAAAAGTGCTATAATAGGGTAATCTGTTGTCTCCCGTTGTTTCCATTGTTTCGAATCTGACTTTTTTGTTCTTTGGTTTCTTTTTCATTTATTTACTAATCGCTTTGGTGACATTTTTCCCTTTTTCTAATACTTTTATAATTACATATATACACCTTGTTGTCTTAGAATCTATTTCGCTGTTTTTCTTCCTTTTTTGTTTCTGTTTGGTCTTTCTTACTTTATGGTTATTACTTTTCTTACACTCTTCATGCACTGTTAGAGATGATTTTTGTACTAATATTAATAATATTTGTCTTTCACATGTAAACTTCTGAATTCAATGCCCTAGATATAGACAAATAGGATTGTTCCGTTGCAAGAAGGAGGCTTTTCCCTTTTTTTGTCTAAAGAACGCGTCTACACCTGTACACCATGCCTCTACTACTCCTATTTTCTTAGGCAAATCTATGTAAGTAAACTGTTAGCTTTCTTCCCAATTGAATTCTGATATTGTGATGCTCAAGCTAAGAGCAGAGGTGAGAAGTCTTTTCATCACATTTACTTACTCCTTCAAAGTACTTAGCTGCTCAGCAATTGGACCAATTGGTACTAAAACATCTCAACGATCAATCAAGGAAGAGAAAGAAGAAGCCATGAAGTTATTGCAGCTTGTGCTTACTTTTCTGTCGTTTTTTCATCTCACACTTCAAGCATTTCCAAAAGAAGAACTTAAAAGACGACAATTGGAATCGCCAAACGGTGTTATACCAGTGAAAGCAGAAGAATTTGAAACTTTTTTCAGTGGAGACAAGGATTATTATTTGGTCACACTCCTTACGACAACTGCAGAAGGTGCACAATGTGAACTATGCCATAAATTCGAACCTGTTTTCCAATCCGTCTCCAATGCTTTAACGAAGACAAATCCAAGCTCTCTGTTAGTTTTTTTCGTTAAAGTTGAAGCCAATGAAAACTTACAATTTTTCAAACAGTACCAAATCTCAACAGTTCCACATCTATGGGTCTTCCCTATCTCATCAACGATTTATAGACGCGTTGAAGATGATGAAGGCTTTGAAATCGATAAGCCAAAAGGTGATATTAGAGTTCCTTGGCCTAAGCAGATAACTGTTGTTAGTGAACATTACACGTATACTATTACGGAAACAATGAGCTACGATGACATGGAACTGCATTTTGCTAAGTTTCTAAGTTCGCTGACAAACTTAAATATAGTTATAGACAAACCAAACGACCCAGTTCTGATTTTCAAATACGCTGTAGTATTTTTTGCACTTTTCAAACTCTTAAAGGCAAAAAGGGCGAGAATTATAGAAGGGATACAGAATGGGAGAATATTTCTTACTCTATCAATCATTATGATTGTGTTGAGTTTATCTGGGTTGAATTATGCAATGCAACGAAATATTCCATTTGTTACTCGTTCAAAAGAAGGTGAGATTAGTTTCTTAATACCTGGTGTTCAACAAATGATTGGGTCAGAAATTGTAGTTTCAGCGTTTTTTCAAATATGTTTCATTGGAATTTTGGTCCTTTTAGTTGATGGTGTTAACTCTTTGAAAGGTCGTAAGAAGCCAATTGGAATGTTGATTTTTGCTGCCTGTTTGTTTTTGAATTATAACGTATTCACATCGCTGTTCTTAATTAAGCATTCGGAATATCCATTTAATTTTATCAATATCCCTGTACTATAGTTTCAATATTATTGGTTGTACAAATAGGTAAAATAGGTATCACTATGTGAATATATTCATATATACATATATATGTATAACAATTTGAATATCCACTAAGATTCTATGTATAAATGCGTACATGGGTGTCTATAAATAAAATATGAATTCTCTACGTGATTAAAAATTTATGGCTGAATGGTTTCATCGTCTTCCTGTTCATTTTTATTAACGAAGTAAAATGACAGACAGATTAAAACAGCACCAAACATGTAAATGAACGAATTGATTTTATGTTTGAAAACAAAATCACAAGCCATGGCAACTGGGATAGTCAAAGACAAACCGACTGTAACAGTCAATGGTGACGTTAAAAGCATTGCTCTGGCCCACAAGAAGTCAGCTAAAAATGAAATGAAACAGTTGAAACCAAGAACACAATAAACATCCAAAGCTTTCGGTAATTCGAATTTCTCGTAGCCTAGCTTATGCATTATAACGATTGGTGGCCATAAAAATAGTAAATTGAAAACGCCCACAAACCCGAAGAATAATTTCATGTTAATTCTTGAGTCGTCCTTGACTTTCAATTTGAGTAATATAGAGTAAACACCATAACATAAAGCACCAGATAAAGCTAGCAAGTTGCCCAATAATATACAATCTCTAGTTTTGTTCGTCACCGGCTCATCGTTATTTGTGACCAGTACAACACCCAGAAATGAAACCACAATAGAGCCTAGTTTAACAGAGTTGATAGATTCGATATGAAACAAGTATCCAATGATAATAGTGAAGAATGATGATGTTGACGATAAAATCGTTTGAGAAGACATAGAAGTGTAAATCAACGATGCGTTATTAACTAGATTCGATAAAAACCACAATGCACAGAACCAAAACGCAAGTATAACAGTTTGCTTGAAAGATAAGGGTTCGGAATTTGGATCAACTATAAGATCACTATTGTCATCAATAGAACCATATTCATCATCCCGTTGTCCTTCATTAGCAGCATTAAAAACAGTGTCTTCGGTATTTTTTGTTCGTTTCCTACGGAGGCTGATATAGTACGGTATCAAATATAGGGAAAACGACGCTGTGTTTATCCAGGTGATAAGGAACGGTTTCGAGTAGATATCCTTTTCAAAAAGATCGTTTAGTAAAACAGACGATAATACCCATAGTATAACAACACAGAGGAGGAAAAATAAGCCTACTGACCAATCTCGAGATCTCTTTGCTTTTGTAAGGATTGTTGCTGATTCGGTTGACATGCTAAATGAATGTATACGTGTTATCCGAAGAATCAGAGATAACTGAATTATGATCTTGTGCAGGATTGATTAAGTCACTGATAAGAGTTGAAAAGATATTATATAATGATGCCTATTTCTATGATGGTGATATAACAAAATATGGGCAATTGCTGTCATATGGAATCCAACTCGATTTGCAGATAGATGAAACTTGCCTTCTTGTTTGTCACCTTCCGTACAAACAAATACGAATAAATACGGAGAGACAAGGAGAGAAAGATGAGATAACCAAAAGCCAAAATAAGATTTGTTGAGTGTACAGACAAAACAAACTAAAAACAGTGGCGCCTGTGCGCCGTATAGGGTAAGTTGAGGATTTTTTAATGATAAGTACAATTAGATAAATATAGATCAATAAGTATAGTGGAAGAATATATAATAATATATGACTGTACGTAGCCATCAAACCAAACAATAAAGATGAAAACAAAACAAAGTAATGGTTTTGGTGTTAGGAATGTCACTCAAAGGGTAACACAGAGTCCCTGCCAAAATACCAATAGAAAACTCAAAAATGCAAATATTATCCGATAACTTTATTAGCGGTTTTACCCTCCTTGATCAACTCAACCTTGAATAAGTACATAAAGAACTTTTGTTGAAAGTTAGCCAATTTAGTTGGTGAAATGACATCAGGAGCGGAAGGCGGCTTCACATGACTGATATGACGTGGTCTTTTGGAAAGGCTTTCAATATTGACTGTACTTCTGAATTTTTCAAATGGTGGAGGACTTTGTAATGGAACAAATGGAACAACAAGCTCTTCAAATTCAAGGTTGGACATCTTAGTTAGTCTCTCCCTCAAAAACATCAACGTGCTATCTCTCAAGATGTATGGATTGAAGATGGAAGCAAGCTCACGACCGTAATGATCAACGTATCCAGCTTCGATAAAGTTTCTTGGAACGATAGGGCGATCTGGATTTTCATTCTGTGATTGGAAATAAGCATATGAGCATGGTCTATATGGACGGCTTTTACATTTTAGTGCATTTAGTCTTAAGCTGGTATCCAATCCGATGCAATCTTCCCCGGTGAGTGTATTCCAGTCCAAATTTCTGCTTAAAACAGATGCTGAGATAATTGGTGTTTGATGGAAAGAGTTTGTGATTTCTCTTTCTCTCGTCAAGATCCTTTCTCTTGTTAGTCTTCTTTCTTCTAAAGTTTGAATTGATTGTTCGCTAATTACAACTCTGGTTGACCCTTTTTTAGTCATGCTTGTAAATGGTTTTTTCAGTGATGATTTTAGAGTATGTTTTTCAGTAGTTTCAATAACAGTCTCTGAATCCAGAATTCCATGAATAGACCCCTGCAATGATGTAATAGAATCTGTTCTGATGTTACTGTTACCAACAGTATTACAAATCTTGCGAGCAATTGGTCCCTTTTCCTTAAACACGATGGGAGACTCAATTTCTAGACTTGAAACATCTGTTGGATCACCTGTTTGATTAGAAACTGTTGATGTAGTTGTATCTGGAGTTTTTGCTCCTGCTGAAGTACTAAACGTTGCTGTTGATGACTCTGTAGAGCTGGAGCTGCTATTAGAAACAACCTCATTGTTAATTTCACATGAGTTGGTATTTTTCATATCAACATAACAAAGCGAGTTGTTGGCGTCGATAAAGATGAAGTTCACATCTTGAAACATCTCAAGGTCAGGGTTAGCAAAAGTGGCATTGATTATTGACTTATTTCCACTGATTAGATCAGACATCATGTTCGGTAGTAGGTATCGCTGCAAGAAAAGAACTGAAGAAAGAAAGAAAAACAAAAAAAGATTGTTAGTAAGGAACAGAATCAAGAAGCATCGAGGAAGTAAATTGATATATAGACACTGTATGAGCTATCAGAATACAATAATTGAAGATTGTATCCCTCGTCCATTTCTCCTATATAGCCAATGGCAAACGGGGATAAAGTTACTAAAATGATTGAAACCTTAAATTTGTATGTTCTGTAAAAGCATACGTCAGGGAGTATTAGTCACGTGATATATTTACCCGCCTCGCGCCCCACGCGTCGGCGTCGGTTGTTGTATTCTACTGCCGTCGACTTTTTCCTACTCTGATGATGTAATCAGTTCTGGCAGACTTTAAAGAATTCAAAAAAAATTTGCCAAAACTTTTCAGTGCGGGCATTTGTTAGAGTTATAGCATGGAGAGGACCTGTTGCAGAGTGTCTATCCCTGGCCGAAAGCTTGTTTGATTAGTGCTTCGATTTGACCATTATATCGGTATCGAGACCCCTAGACTAACATTTTGATTTATAACTTTTCTTGCGGTTTTATCAGTGCCTTAATAATATCAACTTTTGGGACAAAATAAAGTGCTCACTAGAACCTGACGTCTGGACACATATAAAAAATACCTAACAATCGACGAGTAATTCATATAGCTAAACTTAGCATAGATAGCGTCATCTTCTAACAAGTATACATCAAAACAATAAACAATATAACATAATAGATACAACATAAACATGTCTTGGTTATTTGGAGGAAAGAAAGAGGAACAACAACAACAGCCTGAACAACCAAAACCAGCTACAAACAACCTTGGTTTTGACCCTGCTCAAATATCAGACATTTCCACGATTCTAAATTCAACTACATTAGATGCCACTAGACTGCACCCATTAGCAGGTTTAGACAAAGAAATTGAATACTTAGACTTAGATGAAGAGAAATTAGCTACTATGGAAGGTACCGGTAACGGTCTATTGCCATCCAGAGGTTGGACTGATGACTTGTGTTACGGTGCCGGTTCCGTTTACGTTTCTGGTTTGGCCTTTGGTGGTTTAAGAGGTATAAGCGAAGGTTTGGCACATATGCCACAAGCTAAAGTTGACCCCCAAACCAACCATCTAAGGCCAGTTCCATTCAAGTTAAAGTTGAACACTTTGTTGAATCAAGTTACTAAGCACGGTCCACATATGGGAAACTCTGCAGGTGTTTTGGGTATTATGTACAATTTGATCGATTCTTCATTGGATAACATTAGAGGTAAACATGACGATGCCAACTCTTTAGCTGCTGGTTTCCTAGCTGGTGCTTTATTTAAGAGTACCAAAGGTTTAAAACCGATGGGTTACAGTGCCGGTGTCATGACTTTGGCCGCTGCAGCTTGGTGTGGTTTCAAGAGATACGTTATTTAATCAATCAAGTTCATGCTAATCCGTTATTATTTCTCTTATTTGTTGTCATTATTTTTGAATCATAAAATTAATAAGCATACGTTGATTACTGGTGGTGTTATAGATACAAAGGAGAAACACTCTGTGTTTTTTGCAGATTATTGATTATCACTGACCATATATATTTAGTCATAGGGTTTCCTTGAGAGCAGAAGCTAATAATGCTTACCTTTAACGCTAAACTTTTTATCATGTTCCTATTTGCTGTTATATGTTTCATAGAGCCAAACATTTGATGAACTCCCCTATTTTGATTTCGACTTCCCACTTAATGTGTTTTTTTCTCCGTTCAGGTGCCTTATTATGCGTCTCTGTCCTCCACTTTTTGTCTTGTTTTTTGCCTTTTCTATTTGTACCTTTTCCTTATAGCTCACAAGAGCTATTTATCACTATCTGTAAATATTTTTTTTATACTTTTTTCATCATTTCACTTGAATTTTGAAGTAATATAAATTAATTTTAAAAAATATAGACTTTTATCTGTAAAGTAAAGTGAAAATTAATCTACACATATGTTCAAACCTGACAAGGTTTGTGGCATTTGAAAGAGAACCCCCAACTGGCCAAAATCAAGCAATAATGTTTGTTGATTAAATTAATTTCCTCCATTTCATCCAAAAACTCCAATTTGTTAATATTATCCAAAACTTCTCTTTCAATCCAATTATAGTATACATACTTCAAATCAGACACACCGACATTATCACTCTGGAAACCTAGTTCTATAAACCTTCGTTTTTGTAACTCAACTGTACGGTAAGTGAGTAAAGATGGCATGTCTATCCCTCTACCCGATAAGTTCCTTAACATAATTTCACCGTAGTTACTAGTTGCTTCTCCCCCTATTGGATCATAAATGGTAAATACACCTTGCTGAATATTATCTTTAAAGAATTTTAAAACGTTATTGGCTGCTTCTATATCCAGGTAACACAAGCAGCATTCACTGAGAATCAATGTTTTCTTAGACCAATCCACGTATGGATCTAATTGCGCTTTGGATCTTAATGTTCTGAGATCAATTGGAAGTAGATGGTATCGTTCCGAATGTAGTTCCGGTGAACTGTCAATGTATTCTTGGTATGTAACGGGGATAGGGTCATGCTGTTTGATGCCCACAGAGTTTGATAGTTGTTCGTTACTCAATATTGTGAATTTTTTAATCTTGCAACTGTCATTAAAGTCAAGTTCAATAAATTGTAAATTTTCATGTCTTGAAAGTAACTGAAAGCACCTCGTATCGCTTCCTGATCCGATTGATATTATTTGAACTTGTTCATCTTGAGCAAATTCAGATAAGAACTTATTGATTATCAAATTGATTGAGTATGTACGAAGCCACGTTCCTCTATTTATCACAGGGGATTTGAAAACACTTTGACGGCTCATAATCGCTGGCTTTCCACTGGGCATAGATCTTAAAGAAGGGGTATGCCTAAAAGATCCGTTATTACTGCCGTCACCAGCCCCCGATGAATCAAACATGTTGAAAAATTGTTTCTTCAAGTTTCGGCTAACGGCCATTTTCTTAAACTCGGACTCGATAGAAAGTAGATTAAATCTAATTATACCTGGGATCATGAAATGAATATTGGGGTCCTTCAAATAGTTTTTCAAGTGTGTAGATAGTCTGCAAGACAAGGCATCGTAATCAGTGGATCGTATAGCTTGGTCATGTTCTCCTTGGTATTCCTCGTTCCGCATTCTTGAAAGGTAGACTATGATAAAGATGAGGTGTGAGTACTTAGAAGAAGATATAAAATATCTGGCAGTGAATAATTTTCCAAGATACTAGATGAAACAAGACCTGAAGCTAAGAGCAATTGTGGGTGGGATATAAAAAGCTGGTATTAAAATGCCCTAGGATGCAATGAAACAGATCCCAAAGCTTCGATTTCTATTATCTTGTGGTTGTGCGGCGCAACTAAGAAATTGGATGAGGTGCAAAGATGTGGTTTTTGGTTCTTGGACATGTTTTTGTGGCTGTGGAACAAAGTTTAAAATTTTCTGTGGCAGCGAAGAAAGATTGGTTCTTATCACGTTTTATATCTAAAGATCCCTTATTTGGGGATCGCCTAGGTCGGAAGCTGAAAGGTTGAGATGGCATAGCTCACAAAGCTTACTTAGACAGATGTTGCATATAGAACAATATAGTTACACTTGATATGTGTTCTTTGAACTAAGCCACCAAAAAACCGGAAATTATCATCAAATGTCATCTGATCTGATCCAAAGATTGACACATCAGAGGACTCCATTTCTAGTTCCACTCCCATGAACAAGCAACACATTGCCTGATTGTAACTATAAAAGGCTGCAACAAACAACATGTCGATTCCATTGTATACCGCTCGCATAATATAGCTTTCCTTTTCTTTTACTGTACTGGGTAGAAAATAGGTTTAATCAAACTTGGGGTAGGTTTATGTGGCTCCAACTCTATTGTATCAGTATAGATCGCGCCCTGTCCTGCTCACATGAACAAACCAAATACTCAGGGGACCACAGTTGATTTCTTGGTAGTGCTATTGGCAAAATTAGTGTAAAAGGTATATCGAGATATGATGATATCTTTCTGCTGGTGGTTAATCGTTCTATCCACTGCAATGTCTGGTAAGAGGTGAGTATGTGGGTGAACCTGGATGTTTTCTCGGTAGGATACCCTTTTAGGTGCAGTGTCTCGTTTGAACCACACCACTGTTTTGCGGTGGAGATAATAATGGTGGAGTCGGTGCTATTTGAGGCTCTTTCTTTAGATATTTCATTATTAATTAATTTACCGGGACCCCATATTGTTAACACAGTTTTTAGAATATTTGTATCAGGGGTTGGAGTGAAGATTTTGCATCCGATTAAAGAAAACGGCTCTTGGTACATCAAATCTTTTAAAAGGGAAAAAAGGAAACCTCAATGATCGGCTCTATAAATAAGGACTAGATTCCACCTTTAATTAAAATTGAATAGCTATCATTTTGTATCTTTCAATTTTTTGTTCTAGGTTGTCAATCATCAGTGGTCAAAAAGAAGATAAATAATTAAGAAGCAAATGTTCTCTTTCAAGAAAAACGTTGAGGATTCGAAGAGTCCCGCAGTCAACGAGGATACAAAAGCTGTGAATCAATCTTCTTCCTCTTCCTCTTCTCTATCAGATTTAGAAACATTAGATTCTAAGAATCCGTTTTTAAACCCGGCAGTTGCAAAGCATTACTCTGAATTATACGAATCAACAAAATATGAATGTAGGGAAAGATTTGATCCTGAATTCCAATGGACTAAAGAAGAAGAAAAAGCCGTCTTATGGAAACTTGAATGGAAAGTTACATTTTTAGCTTGCTTTATGTTTGTTGCTTTGCAAATTGATCGTGGTAATTTGGGACAAGCTGTTGCTGATAACTTACTCAAAGATTTGGGCATGAACACTTCTCAATACAATAAAGGTAATACTATTTTTTACTTAACCTTTTTGTCAGCCGAATTGCCTTCTCAATTGATAAGTAAGAAATTAGGATCAGATGTTTGGATCCCAATTCAAATGATTAGTTGGTCAGTTGTTACGATGTGTCAAGCTAAGATGCATAACAGTACTGGATTCTATGTCACAAGAGCATTGATTGGTTTATTAGAAGGTGGGTTTGTTGCTGATTTGGTTTTATGGATGTCGTACTTTTACACCGGTAGTGAACTAAGTATTCGACTATCCTTCTTTTGGACCTCTTTATCACTAACTCAAATTATAACATCTATCATGGCTTATGGTATCTTGCATATGCGTGGAATTGGTGGATATGCTGGTTGGGCATGGATTTTCCTTATTGAAGGTGCATTAACTTTACTTATTGGTATCAGTGCTGCCTTTTTGATGGTTCCATCTGTTGTTCAAACAAAGAAACCATGGAATGAAAAAGGCTGGTTCACTGAAAGAGAAGAAAAAATCGTTGTTAATAAGATCTTGAGAGATGATCCAACTAAAGGTGATATGCACAATAGACAGGGTTTAACTTTAAAGATGTTGTATCAGGCTATTACTGACTACTATTTGTGGCCAATCTATTTGGTTGGTATTACTGCTTACGTTCCAACCGGTACATTGAACTCTTATTTGACATTAACTCTTAAGTCACTTGGATTCGACACTTTTGAAGTTAATTTGTTAGCTATTCCAAACTATGTCCTTCATATTATTTTCCTATTACTCATTACCTGGTTGGCAGAACGTCTTAACCAAAGATTCCTAATTACTTTATGGCAACCAATATGGACTGTTCCTTTGATGTTTATTTTGAGATTCTGGGGTGGAGCTTTTGTCAACAAATGGGGTACTTATGTTCTTGTTACTTTGATTTTGAGTAATCCCTATATCCATGCCATTATGGTCTCGTTATGTTCAAGAAACTCACAATCAATCAAGACAAGAACTGTTTCAGCTTCCTTGTACAACATGTTTGTGCAAGCTGGTTCAATTATTTCTTCAAACATATATAACGAAGGTGACAAACCATTGTATTTGACTGGTAATGCAGTTTTACTTGGTTTCGCAATTGCCATGTTCCCAATTTTGTTGGGCGCAAAGTTTTTCTATGTTCATATTAATAAGAAGAGGGAAAAGATTTGGAGTGCTATGACGGAAGAAGAAAAGGATGATTATATCTTAAACTCTACTGATGTTGGTTCCAAAAGATTAGACTTTAGATTCTCACATTGAGTGTACCGAATCAGTTTGAAATATATTTTTTGTTTTTTGTGCTATTTTTTTGTGGTTTTGGGAGCAGGTCAACCGTTTACAATCGTTTTCATTTATATCTTGTGTGTTTTTTTTCTCTAGCTGTATATACATTTTTTTTTTCCGTCTTATAGTCCCAATTACAAGGTATACTTTTAGTTCTAACTCGTTTAACATTATAAAGGATTCCCAAGTTTAAGACCTATTACTATTATTTTATTGCCTTTGGATACTTTATTGAAATGTTATCAAATTTTTTAAAATTTACAATTTCTCAGGCATTTCAAAAATCTGGGTTAGTTTTATGCTGATGAATCTTGATATCTACTTTTACGCATCTATCAATTTATGATAATAGCATCCTAGTCGAAGTTAACAAAGAATATTAATCTTTAAATTCGATGACAATCAATTTTGAAAGGCCAATAAGTTGATCAGTTATTACTCAGGCAGGGGCTAATGCTCCCTGATTTACATCTAACTCTTTGGCAAAAGAACTTAAAAATCTTGTTGTAACAGCTTGAATGCACTCTAAATTGTACAACACCGGCTTAGGTTGAAACCAAAAGATAAATATGCAAACAAACAGGATTAAGGGCATAGCAAGGAAGGTTAAGCTGATTTTGATACCTGAACAAAGGCATAGTAAACACTGAAAGATACCCAGTTCTCTCAGTGACGTCAAGCTTGGTACATTAAAATTACTGTACTTAAATGTTGTACTGTTGGATTTTCGGGTACAAATGTAAGGGGTGCGAGGTGTGCTCCCCAACATTTTTGTTGAACGGGTGGGTGAGAAGACTAATGTCCTGGGAGGCGATTCAGGGGAAATTGGGAAATGGGCCACCCACCGGGAACGTATCGACAGCACGCGAGGAAACACCTCCCAGTTGAACCAACCAAGGTGTAATTGTACCGGAGAGTCGGGGCGAGAACGGAGGGAGTCGCCCCTGCTTGATTTTGCTTACTTAACAATACAACAAGAGCATCTGTGAGATCAGATGAGCTGCAGGATGTTTATATTTTTCACTGGAGTTGTTGAAGTTGTATATTTTGCTAACCTCCGACTTATATATATATATAAGGCTATACCTTTATCTGTTCTTTCTCTTTAGACTTCATTTACTGTTCATTATTGATAAGCATTGGAAAAAATTGATCAATTGAAACTTACGACAACAAAGTTTTCAAAAAGATATTACTATCAAGACAGGACAACACCTTGACAGTTTTGGAATTTAAACAAAGATCAATCATAACATTTTCAAGGTATTATACCATATACGAACTGTAAACAACCAGTTTTTTTAAATTTTTTAAGGATATCTCAATATACCTGTATTCACACTTAACAGCTAACTTTTCTACTTAAGTATTGTTTAAAGTGATCAATTTACCGTAAGTTTACTATTCTTTTTTATTTCATTTCATACTTTCAGTTGGGTTCCCTTCTAAATATTTTCATTATGCATTCAATCTCTTTCAACGCCCAGCTTAACCATACTTTTATCTGCCCCAGACTAATGTTCAATCCATTTCAACCAATGCTTAAACACCAATTACCACTATGACTTTCATTTCGAACCCTCCATATTTAGAGAACAAAGGAAGACAATGAAAAGACCTATAGACAGGATCCAATTGTCAACAAGGCTGTGCAATTTGTTTTGTTTAATTGGAGCGATTCTATATTGGCAGCAAGATAAATTCTTTCAGACGATCTTCCATTATTCAACAAATTAACAGCCGAATATGGAGAAAAGACGTGTAAGATCCAGAACTCCTTTATGTTTCATCTTAATAATTACCCGAACTATATAAAATAACTACCGAATGATCAATTCAATTTCTTATAAAAAGACGACAGACCCAATTTCCAGACCTCAATTTCTAAAGTTATCCATTATCAGTTGTGATAGTTTCTAGATTTTCCAACGTTTTTTCACTTTTTGATTCAATTGCATTTGAAAAGATAAGGAAAATAAATAAAGAGAGCACCAAAGAATATTTTTAACAGGAGGGGAAGATATGAACCCATACTTCATTATATGATTATCAATACTCTTACTAACACTTTACCCCTAACTCAATTTTATAGAACTTTTCTTAAATTTAAGAAACCAACGTCATTGTCACAATACATCAATCATACACATTCAATCTACAATTCGAGTCATCATAGATTCCCCAACTTAATTACATTAACTTATAGACATTTCACAACTACAAACTACAAAATGGCATCTTTGTTAACTAAAAAGCACAGATCGTTACCAAGCCATTTTATTGGCCTGCACACTGTTGATGTTGCTGAACCATCTACGGTCAAAGATTTCGTCATCAAACATGAAGGTCACACTGTTATCAGAAAGATTCTAATTGCCAACAACGGTATTGCAGCTGTGAAAGAAATCAGATCCATCAGAAAATGGGCTTACGACACATTTGGTGACGAAAAAACCATTCAATTTGTTGCAATGGCTACTCCAGAAGATTTAGAAGCCAATGCTGAATATATTAGAATGGCTGATTTATATGTTGAAGTTCCGGGTGGTACCAACAACAACAATTATGCCAATGTTGATTTAATTGTCGAAATTGCTGAAAGAACTGACGTTGATGCCGTTTGGGCTGGTTGGGGTCATGCCTCTGAAAATCCATTATTACCAGAAATGTTAGCTGCTTCTCCAAGAAAGATTGTCTTTATCGGTCCTCCTGGTTCTGCCATGAGATCTTTAGGTGACAAGATTTCTTCCACCATTGTTGCTCAACACGCTAAAGTTCCTTGCATTCCATGGTCAGGTACCGGTGTCGATAATGTTATCGTTGACCAGGCTACCAACTTAGTCTCTGTTGATGATGAAACTTATGCTAAAGGTTGTTGTACTTCTCCAGAACACGGTTTAGAAATGGCTAAGACGATCGGTTTCCCGGTCATGGTTAAGGCTTCTGAAGGTGGTGGTGGTAAAGGTATCAGAAAGGTCGACAGAGAAGAAGATTTCATTACGCTATATAACCAGGCTGCTAACGAAATTCCAGGTTCTCCAATTTTCATTATGCAACTGGCTGGCGCTGCTAGACATTTGGAAGTTCAATTATTAGCTGATGAATATGGTACCAACATTTCTTTATTCGGTAGGGATTGTTCTGTTCAAAGAAGACATCAAAAGATTATTGAAGAAGCTCCTGTTACTATTGCTAAACAAGAAACTTTTAGAAAGATGGAAGCTGCTGCTGTCAGATTAGGTGAATTAGTGGGTTACGTTTCTGCTGGTACTGTGGAATACTTATATTCGCATGCTGACGACAAGTTCTACTTCTTAGAATTAAATCCAAGATTACAAGTTGAACATCCAACCACTGAAATGGTTTCTGGTGTTAACTTACCAGCTACTACTTTGCAAGTTGCTATGGGTATCCCATTACACAGAATTAAAGATGTTAGATTATTCTACGGTGCTGATCCTCATACTACCACCCCAATCGATTACGAATTCAAGAATGAAGACAGTTTAACCACTCAAAGAAAACCAGTTCCGAAGGGCCACTGTACCGCTTGTCGTATTACTTCTGAAGATCCTGGTGAAGGTTTCAAGCCATCTGGCGGTACTTTACACGAATTAAACTTCAGATCATCTTCCAACGTTTGGGGTTATTTCTCTGTTTCTAACCAATCCTCTATCCACTCATTTGCTGATTCACAATTTGGCCACATCTTTGCCTTCGGTGAGAATAGACAAGCTTCCAGAAAACATATGGTTGTTGCTTTGAAAGAATTAAGTATTAGAGGTGATTTCAGAACTACTGTTGAATACTTGATCAAGTTATTAGAAACTCCTGATTTCGAAGGTAACACTATTACTACTGGTTGGTTAGATGAATTGATCTCTAAGAAATTAACTGCCGAAAGACCTGACCCAAATCTTGCTGTCATTTGTGGTGCTGTTACCAAAGCCTACATCCAAGCCGAAGAGAATAAGAAAGAATACACAACCTCTTTAGAAAAGGGTCAAGTTCCATCTAAGGATTTATTGAAGACTATCTTCAACGTTGAGTTCATTTACAAAGGTCAGAAATATAAGTTCACCTGTGCTAAATCCGCTAATGATACTTTCACTTTGTTCATCAATGGTTCAAGATCTATTGCTCATGTTAGAGGTTTAAGTGATGGTGGCTTATTAGTTGCTTTAGGTGGTAAATCTCACTCTATCTACTGGAAAGAAGAAGTTTCTGCCACTAGAATCTCAGTCGATGGCAAGACTTGTTTGTTAGAAGTTGAAAACGATCCAACCCAATTAAGAACTCCTTCCCCAGGTAAGCTAGTTAAGTACCTTGTTGAAAACGGCGAACACGTTTCTGCTGGTCAACCATTCGCTGAAGTTGAAGTTATGAAGATGTGTATGCCTTTGATTGCTCAAGAAAATGGTAACGTTCAATTATTGAAACAACCAGGCTCTACCGTTAGCTCTGGTGACATCTTAGCTATCTTGGCTCTAGATGATCCTTCCAAGGTCAAGCATGCCTTACCGTTCGAAGGTACTTTACCATCTGTTGGTGCACCAACTGTTGATGGTACCAAAGCTTCTCATGTTTTCACTAGACTATTAACCGTTTTGACAAACATATTGGGCGGTTTCGACAATCAAGTTGTCATGAATGCCACTTTGTCCGAATTGATTGAAGTCTTAAGAAACCCTGAATTGCCACTTTCTGAATGGAATTCACAAATTTCTGCATTACACTCTAGATTGCCACCTAAGTTAGATACTCAATTGACCGAATTAATTGACAGAACTATCAAGAGGAAAGCAGATTTCCCAGCTAAGCAAATCTTGAAGTTATTTGAAAAGACTGCCACTGAACCAGAAACTGATGCTTTATTCCCTCAGGTTATTGAACCATTGGCTTCTATTGCCAACCGTTACAGCGATGGTTTGAAAGCTCACGAATATTCTGTCTTTGCTGGCTTATTGAATGAATACTTCAACGTTGAATCCTTGTTCAGCGGTGAGAATGTCAGAGAGGAAGACGTCGTCTTAAGATTAAGAGATGAAAACAAGAATGACTTGAACAAAGTCGTCTCGATTGTTTTATCACACTCAAGAATTGGTGCCAAAAACAACTTAGTCATTGCCATTTTAGAAAAATACAAGTCTGTCTTACAAGAGTCTGCCGATGCTACTAAAGCTTTCAAAGAACCTTTGAAGAAGATTGTTGAATTAGATACCAGAGCTACTGCCAAGGCTACCTTAAAAGCCAGAGAAATTTTGATTCAATGCTCAATGCCGTCTATCAAGGAAAGATCCGATCAATTAGAACACATCTTAAGATCATCTGTTGTTGAAACCAGATACGGTGAATCCACTACCGCCAAGCACAAATTACCAGATATGCAAATCATCCAAGATGTTATTGACTCGAAACACATTGTTTTTGATGTGTTGACTCAATTCTTATGCTCCTCTGACCAGTGGATTGCGTCTGCTGCTGCTGAAGTTTACATTAGAAGAGCTTATAGAGCTTATTCAGTTGCTGATGTTCACCACCACTTCTTTAATGGCTCCCCAATTGTCGAATGGAAGTTCCAGTTACCAGCTTTATCTACTGCTGCATACAATTCCGTTCCAGAAGCTATCAGAAACACCAAATCCTCTTCATCAATGAACAGAGCGTTGTCTGTTTCTGATTTGACCTTTATGATCAACAAGAATGATTCTCAACCATTAAGAACTGGTATTTTAGTTCCAACTGCTCACTTGGATGATACTGATGAAATGTTATCAAAAGGTTTAGAAATCGTTCCAAAGAACACTGCTGGTGGTGTTATCAACGTCTGCAACGTTTTCGTCGGTTCCACTGAAGGTTACGAAGATGAATCGAAGGTCATTGAACAAATGAAACAAATCATTGAGTTCAACAAAGATGAATTAGAGGCTGCTTCTATCAGAAGAATCACCTTTGTTTTAGGGGACAAGGTTGGGGCTTATCCAAAATACTTCACTTTCAAGTACTCCGATGCTGAAGGTTACTCTGAAGATCAAGTTATTAGACACATAGAACCGGCCTTAGCTTTCCAATTAGAATTAGGTAGATTATCGAACTTCAACATTAAACCAGTTCAAACTGATAACAGAAACATCCACGTTTACGAAGCTGTTGCCAAGAACTCATCAGGAATTGACAAGAGATACTTTACGAGAGGTATTATTAGAACAAGTTCCATTAGAGATGATATCACCACTTCTGAGTACTTAATCTCTGAAGCTCACAGATTAATGTCCGATATTTTGGATGCTTTAGAAGTTATTGATACCTCCAACACCGACCTGAACCACATTTTTATCAACTTCTCTGCTGTCTTCAACATCACTCCGGCTGATGTTGAAGCCGCTTTTGGTGGTTTCCTAGAAAGATTCGGTAGAAGATTATGGAGACTAAGAGTCACTGGTGCTGAAATCAGAATCATGTGTACCAACCCTGAAACCGGTATTCCGTTCCCATTAAGAGCTATGATCAACAATGTTAGTGGTTACGTCGTTAAGTCTGATATGTACATTGAAGAAAAGAATTCTAAGGGTGATTGGATATTTAGCTCCATCGGTACTCCTGGTTCTATGCACTTGAGACCTATCTCTACCCCATACCCAACCAAGGAATGGTTACAACCAAAGAGACAAAGAGCTCATGCTTTAGGTACTACTTATGTTTACGATTTCCCAGAGTTATTCAAGCAGGCTGCTGTTTCTCAATGGAAGAAGTATAACCCTAACATCAAGGTTGGAGAAGATGTCTTTGAAGTTGTTGAACTAATCACTGATGATGCCGGAGATTTGACTGAGGTTTCAAGAGAACCAGGTGCTAATACTATTGGTATGATTGGTTTCAAGATCACTGTCAAGACTCCTGAATATCCAAGAGGTAGACAAATTGCAATCGTCGCTAACGATATCACTTTCAAGATTGGTTCCTTTGGTCCAAAGGAAGATGCTTTCTTCAACAAGGTTACTGAATATGCTAGAGGCTTAGGAATTCCAAGAATTTACTTATCTGCCAACTCTGGTGCTAGAATTGGTATTGCCGAAGAATTGTTACCATTTTATAAGGTTAATTGGAATGTTCCAAACGATCCAACCAAGGGTTTCTCTTACTTGTACTTGACTCCAGAAGACAAGGCAGAATTAGAAAAGCTTGGCAAGTCCAGTTCCGTTGTTTCTGAGAAGATCGTTGAAGACGGTGAAGAAAGACACATGATCACGGCCATCATCGGTGCTGAAGATGGTTTAGGTGTTGAATGTTTGAAGGGTTCTGGTTTAATTGCCGGTGCTACTTCTAGAGCATACAAGGATATATTCACTATCACATTAGTTACTTGTAGATCTGTTGGTATTGGTGCTTATTTGGTCAGACTAGGCCAAAGAGCTATTCAAGTTGAAGGTCAACCAATTATCTTAACAGGTGCCCCAGCTATTAATAAGTTATTAGGTAGAGATGTTTATTCATCAAACTTGCAATTAGGTGGTACTCAAATCATGTACAACAATGGTGTTTCCCATTTGACTGCTCAAGATGACTTTGCTGGTGTTACTAAGATCATGGATTGGTTATCATTTATTCCAGCAAAGAGAGGTATGCCTGTCCCAATCTTGGAATCCTTAGAAGACCCATGGGATAGAAGTGTCGACTACAAACCATCTAAGAATGAAATTTACGACGTTCGATGGATGATTGAAGGTAGAGACACTGAAGATGGATTTGAATACGGTCTGTTTGATCGGGGTTCATTCCAAGAAACCTTATCAGGATGGGCTAAGGGTGTTGTTGTTGGTAGAGCCAGATTAGGTGGTATTCCAATGGGTATTATTGGTGTTGAAACCAGAATGGTTGAAAACCTAACACCTGCAGATCCAGCTAACCAAGACTCTACTGAAGTGTTAGTTCAGGAAGCTGGTCAAGTTTGGTATCCAAATTCTGCTTTCAAGACTGCTCAAGCTATTAATGACTTCAACCATGGTGAACAGTTACCATTGATGATCCTAGCAAACTGGAGAGGTTTCTCTGGTGGTCAACGTGATATGTACAACGAAGTTTTAAAGTATGGTTCTTTCATTGTTGATGCCTTAGTTGATTTCAAGCAACCAATCTTTACTTATATTCCACCAACTGGTGAATTGAGAGGTGGTTCATGGGTCGTTGTTGATCCAACCATTAATGCTGAGATGATGGAAATGTACGCTGACGTTGAATCCAGAGCTGGTGTTTTGGAACCAGCTGGTATGGTTGGTATCAAGTACAAGGATAATAAGTTAGTTGATACCATGGGTAGATTGGATGAAAAATGTAAGGAATTGAAGGCACGATTAGCCGACCCATCCATTACTGAAGAAGAAAAATCATCATTCACCAAGGCTTTGAACGATAGACAAAAGAATTTGTTACCAATATACGCCCAAATATCTGTTCAATTTGCCGACTTACACGATAGATCTGGCCGTATGTTAGCCAAGGGCGCCATTAGAAAGGAATTAGAGTGGTCCGAAGCTAGACGTTTCTTCTTCTGGAGAGTTAGAAGAAGATTGAACGAAGAATATTTGATTAGAAGAATTTCTGAACAATTACCAGCTGAATCAACCAGATTAGAAAAGGTGGCTAGATTGAACTCATGGTTCCCTTCTACTCTGAATATGGAGAATGATAGGGATATTGCTCTGTGGATAGAAGAAAATCACAAGGTGTTAGAATCCAGTTTGAAGAAGTTGAAGGGTGATGCTGTTAAGCAAACCTTAGCTAGATTATTCAAGACTGATATCAAGCACACAACCGAAGGTCTGTCCGAAATCTTATCATTGCTCTCAACAGAAGATAAGGAAAGTATCTTAAAGAGTTTGAAATAATTTAATTAAAGTATTCATGTCCATATTTAACTTTGCTGATTATTATATATTTATTTTCTTAGTTTACTTATATTTGTTTTTATTTGTTGTGGTAGGCAAAATTTGTTATGTCTCTGTTTTAATGTTGTCCCTTTGTTAACATTGACATGAATTTGCCCGTATATCACATCTCCACATCCTTTGTTTAAATTTCGTTGTCTTTGTTTTTTATACCAGACTACATGTTACTCATTCTGTTATATAGTTATTATTTGTTGTCACCCTTTTAATTATCTTTACTTTTATGACTTATAATTACCTTGCTGTAGCTTACATTTGTACTTGTTGTAATTCAGCATTATAATCTTAATGAGAGAAAATGCTAGGTTTCCCTTTCAATCCTTGCGGGGTTGTGCGGCTCATTGCAGATCTGAAAATCGAATGAACCTTTCTTGGGCGCCAATCCTTGTTTTATCCTTTATCCTTATTTGTTGAGCACAACTGTTATTTATCTTTCAAATGTCATTTGAAGGCTGTATGTTACAGCCAGATGTTCCTAGTAATATAAATACTAAATCCAGCATTGCTTATAAACCCATTTGGTGACACATATAAAACAGTCAATCGTTTTCTGATCATGAATCCCACTTCCTTTGTTACGGTCACATTCACTTTCCTGTTGTTTTTACTCACAACAAATGCTCTTCCCACTCAATTTGAAAACTGGATATCATCGGATACAAATAAGTATCTAGTTCAAATGAAACAGCCATTTACCATGGAGAAGCTTTGTACTCAAGACGATAAAATTAGAGGAGCATCCACCCATATCAGAGATGGGATCCAGAGAATGTTCTCATTTGGATCTTTTGAAGCGTTTTCGGGTAACTTTAGTAGAGAGTCTATTTCAAGAATGGCATCAAATCCGCTAGTTGCACAAATTGTTCCTGACATTCTTGTTGAGGCGGTTGATATTGAATTACAAGAAAACGCTGCCCCTCACTTAGTAAGATTATCTCAACGAGGTCCCATCGAACCAGATGATACCAATTTCTACTACGATGACGAATACCAAGGTTCGAAAGTTAATGCATACATTATTGATAGCGGTGTCTTTGTTGATCATCCAGATTTTGAAGGACGAGCTTGTAATGGACCAAATTTTTCTGATGATCCTACAAACGAAGATTTTGTTGGTCATGGCACACATGTCGCTGGCGTTGTAGGATCAAAGACTTATGGTGTTGCTAAAGAGATCAATATCATTTCAATCAAAGTTTTAGATAAATATGGACAAGGTTCATTATCTTCTGTTATTGCAGGTTTGGAATATGCTGTCAACCATAAGACCGAGTCAGGTATGCCTGGTGTTGCAAACTTATCTTTAGGTGCTGCAAAGAGCTCTGTCTTAGATGAAGCCATCAAAGCTTCATACGATGCCGGCCTTTTCATTGTTGTTGCTGCCGGTAACAGTAATATTGATGCTTGTAATACCTCACCAGCAGGTTCAAAGTATGCCTATACCGTCGGTGCTATCGATGACACCAAGGATAAAATTGCCAGCTTTTCAAACTGGGGACGATGTGTCAATATGTTCTCTAGTGGTGTTAATGTTAACAGTTTATCAAATAATCCTACCGACTTCAAACGTATTCAAACATTATCCGGTACTTCAATGTCTAGCCCTATTGCTGCCGGATTGATTGCCATCCTGCTGGATAAGAACACGGACTTAGAAGATGTCAAGCCAACTTTAGAAGATGTTGCAATTAAAGGTGCTATTCCGAGGATCAGTCTTCTGTTGAGACCAGGAAGTCCTAACAGTATTGCCTCAAATGGTATTACGGAAGAAGAATTTGAGATGTGGAGTAAGCAATCAATGTCCAACGTGACAATGAAGGCCACAAGCGGGCTCATTTGGTCATAAAATAAAGCTACACAATCGGTAAATGACACTTGGGAAAAAGAAGAAGTTGAAGTATTGCTAGTTAACATTTATCATAGGTTTATAGTTTTCACATGTACAATCACAAAATTCTCTTTTTTATGTTAAGACCCTTTCTCTTTTAAAAAAACTTTTTCTTATATTTAGTATATTCCACTTTCTAGGATATGTATTTTCTACACACAATTTATATAAAGCAAACAAACACAAAAATAACAGAGGGATACAGTAAAATTAAATAAAGATGGGTAAACCATAATAGTATACAATAGGCAATAAAAAAAATTATAGGACACAAGAATGACAAGCACTTAGAATGACATGATATCGGTCGACGAACAACATACCATTCAAAAGAAAGAGAAGAATCATATTCACATTACAACAATGCTTCAATTTTGAAGCCTTTTAAGATTAGCTTTGTGAATCATGGGCGTGCGCTTTGTGAGTGAATGAAATAACCAATTGACCAGTCTCTGTATGGTAGGATAAGAAAAGTGACGAGTTACAAGACTCACTAGAAAGATACTTTTCGGTGTAAGCTTTTTGTAAAGCAATCAACTCAGAGTCGATATTATCGTCTTCAAAGCCTAAACCGTTATCATCGGTACACTTTAAATATTCCCTGATGACAAGTGGACTAGAAGAAGCGTACTTCGCATTGAAATCAACTTGTGATTGTAGGCTAAAGTCATATCCAGAGGTTTTACTTATTGGCATAACAAACTTCTCATATAGTTTGAGAACAATGTTAGCGGCTGACGTATCTTTACTCATTGAAGATTTGAGTAATTTGTCCAAACCTATAGTTTCACTAAAGACAACATTTTCCAAGTTTGTATTTTGATTCATTTTTAGGAGCATTAGGTAATAATCAAATACTTTGATCACAGAATCTTTGTTTAAACAACTATCACAGATTCCCGAACCTGGTGATGTAAGACTTAAATCGTTGTAACAGTAGACACATTCATGATCGTTTCTTCTCTTTTGGAAAGCAGGAGAGGTTTCACGGGATTCAGCATCCTCAAAATTTGCATCTGAGTCGGTTGTTTGGTCACCTTGGAACGCTGGACTATCGTTCCTCTCTTGTGATTCACGGACAGCTGCTTCTTTATCTTGTCTATACTTTTGTAAAAACATTTGTTGTAAAATGTATTGTTGCTGAGTAGGTAATGATAATGGATTCATGGTTGGAGTGAATAACAATGCGTTACTGCCAAAATTACCGCCGTTATTTTCAATCTTGTATCTTTCTTCTCTTTCTTGTTTTTCAAATTCAGTGTGAAGTTGGAATTGGCTTTCATCTTGAACAGGGGGAGGTGGAGGCGCAACAACATAATCTGTATATTGGTTAGCAGGTGGAGTATATTGAACTTGTGGAGTAGCATAAGCTTTTTGTCCCATTGCAGATAACTCTTCATCTGGGGTCTGGTATGGTTCACCTTCATCAAGCATTTTCAACACTCTTAGAATTTCATATTCTTCTCTATTTCTGTACAAGGTGATCTTGTGGCCTCTTCTCTTTTGAGCTCTTTCAATAACACGGCACGGATTGCATGTTTTGAATTGTAGGTGCTCTGGCTTTTCAGACTTGACTCTCTTTCTCTTACAGCGACGGCATGTCACTGGCTTACCGTTCACATAGACAAAATCCATGGCGGTAGCCACTTTACCCTCATTATAGGCTCTTGAACGGGCGTTTAGCCTTTCAACGTCATATCCTGAAGCTAGCCTCATTCTTCTACCGTCTTTTTCTCTATTAATCAGCTTGTTGTTTCGTCTGATATTCAAACAGATTGATCAGATTCAGATCTACCAGATGTGCGTTTATAGTTCAGATTGGAGTTGAGATCGCGAAGTCCCAAAAATTAATATTTCCTTTCCTAATTAAGCAGCAAAATGATCTCGCTAGATTTATCAGAGTGATCTCGTGTTGAGAGGATGGTTTGTGCAGTTTATGGAGGTTTGTGATGAACAGAACCTTTGTTGTTTGGGTACTTGAAGTGATAAAGTGATGAAGAGTTCATTAGCCAATGTTTTCTGTTTTTTTTTGGCCACCGATCACCCAAAAACAATTCAACCAATTTTAGAAATGGCAGCAGGGATCGGCGTGTACGGGTGAATAATGAGTGAGTTGACAAACCGATCGACGCTACAAAGCGACTCCAAATTTGTCACGTGATTTGCTTGGTCATTTAAAGTTTGTACCGTTTCTTTCCAGTTTCAAATTCCACTTCTATTTGAAACTAGAATGTCTTTTACTGAATGAAATAGTATCATATATTTGTTTAAAAGAAGTAATAAAAATTAAAGGTTTCCATTCGGGGATCTAAATAATAAGCTTTTTATGATAACTCTTTTGCAAATACAAATCTAGAATTTGAAGAATCCTTGTTCTTCTAGGTACAACACAATCTTTTGAATACCGATGTTGATATCGTCACTAGCAGCAAAGTTAACCTTAATGTCAGCGTCCTTAGGGAATTCATAAGCATCAACATCAGCTCTTTCAGAAGCATAGTAACCTTTTCTATCGTTCTTAATACATTCTTCTTTGGAAGTTTCAACTGAGACAATAATGAAGGAACCAGACTTGGAGATGGTCTTCTTGTAAGCGCCAATTTCAGATAGAGAGGCAACACTTTTGGAGTTAGAAATGATGACACCAGCACCAGATCTGACTAATTCGGCGGTAACGAAACCTAAGGATTCCTTTGGAACGTTATCACCATCTAATAAGGTGATGTGTCTAGATCCACTAAATTGGTTGAAAGTGGCCTGTAAGGCATAACTCAATGCTTCCACACCAGAGTTTGGTAAACCGGTTAAATATAAGGCGAAACCTTGCGCTGGTCTTGGTGGGTGAGAAGTTCTTAATATCTTAACAACTTCCGGGTAAGAGAACCATTCTGGAATATGGGTACCATCTCTCAATCTATTTCTCAATTCAGTACCTGAAACGTTTAATGTTTTGGTACCATCTTCAACTTCATCAATTGGAGCATATCTATCCTCATCTGGCAAGTAAGTAACCATTCTGAATGGAACAACTTCAATTTCTAATTCATTGGAGAATCTTTCAACCAGAACTTGAGCATCGTAGGCACCATAGAATGGAACACCCTTAGAATTAGAACCTGGGCCAGCATGATCTCTACCAACAATGAAGTGAGTAGAACCGTAGTTCTTTCTAATAATAGCGTGCCAAACAGCTTCTCTGTCTCCTGCCATTCTCATAGCTAATGGTAGTAAAGATAGCTTGGCCATACCATTAGGGTACTTTTTGATGATCTCTTGATAAACCTTGACTCTGGTATGGTGATCAATATCACCTGGTTTGGTTAAACCGACAACTGGGTGGATCAATAATTTAGCTAATTGATCTCTAGCAGCTCTAACAGTTAATTCTCTGTGGGCTCTATGCATTGGGTTTCTAGTTTGGAAAGCAACAACCTTGTTCCAGTGTCTGTAAGTAAATTCGGATCTTAGTTGTGATGGAGTCTTTCTTAGTTCAGTATAGTCGTAGTGCTTTGGCAAGTTAATAGCTTGTAAATCACCACCAACGTAAACGTCACCAGCAATATCATATAAGTATCTAATAGCTGGGTGTTCGGCATCACCTCTGAAAACCTTTTCAGCTTCAGTATCCTTGTTTGGTTGGTAGACATCCTTGACAGTCAAAATGGCTAGTGGAGAGTCATCTCTTGGATCTCTTAAAACAACTCTTTCACTTTCTTGAAGTTGAGCAGCTTCTTCCTTGAACAAGTCTAAAGTAATTGGAATTGGCCAAATCTCACCAGAAGCCAATCTCATTTTTTCAACAACGGAATCGTAATCTGCTTGAGCTAGGAAACCAGTTAATGGAGAAAAACCACCATTAAGTATCAATTCAAGATCACATAATTGACGATCAGTCAAGTTGAGGGACTTTAAAGAGGATGCTTCATTCAAAAGCTCATCTCTGATTGGTAGATCTCTTTCGATCAAATCTTGTAATATACCACCGTGAGGAGTCAACATGTTAAGAATATTATTTATAGAAGTTGATTTTATTAAACAGTTATTGCTATCGAAATATCTTCCTCAAAATGATTAGAGATTTCAACTAAAACGTTTGGTAACGAAATAACGAAAGAAGAGAATTTGAAAACATATACATAAAAACAAGAGATTTTTTCACAATTATAAACGAGTTAGTAATAATTTAGAGACAGATCGAAGTTGAAAGTGAAAAATTATTACGAAATGGGGATCAGATAATTGTGGATCAATTCTGATATGAAATCACGTGACTATTGGTAACTTTTCATTAGGATTGCACAGCCGTGGTTCTTCTTTGCTTTTCAAATCCGGAGTGAATCTTCTTCGGATCATATATAAAGGTTGGTTATTGTAGTGTTTACAAAACTGTTACTGACTTCTTCAAGATCTGGGGTATAGTAATATAAATAGAGGATATATTATTGAATACAGTTTTTAAACATGGGAATAATTTGCGAAGCTAAATTCTATAAATATCGATTTCTATAGTTCAAGAAGCAAGCGTACGATTCTTGGACCAGTCAGGTTCAATAACCTATGATAACTCCACAGCTTCATAGTTACAGTTATTTAACCCATAAAGCTCTCGGCATTCCACAATTTTTAGTTCACACTCTTTCATGGTTTCAAAATCTCCAATTTTACCTTCAACAGATTTGCCTATAGTCTTATGGGATAACGAACGAGTGACAGCTAGAACACCAGACATGATGGATAATACTTGGTTGGTTGACAATAACAAATCGTCAGATTTGAATAGCCTATCTATCAGCAAAGCTGAAAATAAATCACCAACGCCCGTAAAATATGAGTTCAGCTTGGCAATTTTGAACACTGTTAAATGATTGAATCCTGCTGATGAAACGCAACAGAATATGGCTTCACTCGAATCTTCGTCTGTTAATCCCAAACTTTGTGCAGAAACTGTCAACGATGATATAACAACATGTTTTATTTTATAATCGTTGTGTAATATCTGGACAGCATTTTGCAAACTTTCTTTATCTGTAACACTGAAGCCCAGCAATAACTCCAATTCAAATTGATTTGGTGTTACAATATCCACTCTTTGACTTTTCAAAATGTTTTGGTAACAAGGGATAACATCCTCACCGACGTATAGCTGACCTTCGTCACCCATCACCGGATCCAACAACCACTTCGTTTTTGGGTTTTGGGTCTTGATATCTATGCACATTTCACCGACTGCGTTGACTGACTCAGCACCGTGAATGTAACCCGTTAATATTGCATCATATCTCATGTTGATTTCCTTGAGACCGCTGTATATGGATTTGAGTTGGTCTCCCTGAACAACCTCTCCTGAGACTTTACCGTATCCTGTATGGTTAGAGAAGTTCACTGTATTAAGGACGTCAACATCCCAGTTTAGGAGTTGTAATGGGAATGTGGCTGCCTTATTGCCAACATATCCGTGGACAACATGAGATTGGATGGAAAGCAGTTTATTTGAAGGGCTGGGAAGGGATGGTATAGTCATTTTAATTATTTGCGTATTGTATATGTGTCTCTGTTGTTGATGTTATTTGATTATTAGTTCAAGTTATCTTTATCTGCAGTCGGTGATATGAGATGAGGGTCTTTGTTTGTATGGGTTCAATCAACTATGAAACAGCACTGGTTACTCTTCTTAAGAGATTTTTTTCTATACTTATAATCAGAATGTTGTGCTATAGGATTCTCGATATATAAACATTAGAAAATGGACCTTCATATGTGATTTTTCAGATTAGATGTTGCAGTGTTGTTCAGAGAAAATGGATCAAATACATTTCTCAAGATTTGTTCAGTTCCCAAAAGGGTGAATCGCACATTTCAGTTTTGACGGTTGGCGCGATATAGCAAGTATCAGGTTTGACAGGTTTACTGATACTACATGCATTTGGCATTCGGGTGCTTAGTTGGGTAAAAGTTCGAACCAAACAAGGATAGATGCAAAATTAAGGATTTAATTTAGAACTGAAAGAAGGCGCTCTAACAACACGTAAAAACAGGAGGCCTGCTGGTAACAGCTTGCAGTCTCTCAATAATCACAGTTTTTGTAGCAGGAGCAATCAGATTGATCTCAGATCCAGTCCTGGCCAATTGTTCTCCAGTATTTGGAATCGGTTCTTCAGCATGGTCATCAAATGGATCCGGGTACGACTCATCAACAAGACGGGGACTAATACCATCGTTGATTCCGTACCCGATTCTATTTGGAGAACCAGATTTTGCAAAGCGAGTGGATGTTGAAGTATTTTTGACTGGCGACCTTTCAATAATGCTATTATTACCCATCTCGTAGCGACGTTCATCAATATCACCATTCAAGTACCTATTCCAGTTGTTCTGCAACGCGTCTTCATCATCTGTCAAAAAAATATCGTTGTTATCGGCATTTCGTAGTTCACCAAATTCACTTTCCTCTTCATGCTCATCTATAACTGAGGATAACTCTTCGTTTTCAGGCACAGACTTGAACCTTTTCACCGGAGAATTGGAGACAGACTTATTTCTCTCATTAATATTTGTTTCCATTGCACTTATTATCATTGTTATTGGATTAGACATGGGAACTTCAATTTCAGAATCATAAATGAGAACTCTTGTCTTTCTAGCCAAGTCCAATGGGCCCAAGCTCGGATTGCTTAATGTATCAACGACATTCCATGCCTGACCTTTTAAAACAGCTAACTGCTTTTTGAACATTCTTTCTTTAAAGCCAGCATCTCTCGCAAACATTTCACGTAATAGGATGGATGTGTCTTCCCACCATTTGGTGGATGTTAACATTGGTAGGAAGTGCTTTCTAGTTTTATCTGAGAATGGATGGCCAATAATAGATAACGGCAAATATAACCAACCATACGGGAATGACCTCCATTCGTTAGGGTGCTTCCAAGGGAAGGCAAGACCATTATCAATAGCGCCTAGTTTTATTGTTGGATTTTCAGGGTCGGCGGAATCTACCTTTAGCATCCAGTTATCTAGACCTCGATCTGTGTTCCTAACTATAAAGTCCAAAACGACCATCTTCTCAATTTCTTCACGTAAACTTCTCAAAGCTGAAGGAGTCCACTTGAACTCAGATGAGTAAGTTTTACTCTTATTATTAAACCATTGTGGTTGCTCGCCTCTTTTAAGTGGTAAAGGGTGCCTTTTGAAGAACTCGTCTGCACCAGTATAACCATGTAAGAATAATTGGAAGGAGCCGGTCTTTGCTCTTGGTGGGTTATGCTGAAGTTTGTTGTTCAATTTTTCCCAGAGAGGATAGTAAAATGTATCAGAGGATAAGGAAACAACGTCCGTGTAAGGAACAATAAACGTCATGAGTTGTCTATCCATCAAGCTAGCTGCACTTTCCGCAATGTAACCAGTGTTGGGTATCAAACATGATCTACCAAAAAAACATGGGAAAAAGTTTCTATGGATCCATTTTGTCATTTTTGGAGACAAAGGACCGTATGGCTCTTCATCTTGGGGTTTAAAAACCCCAATAATTTTTTTGTCGGAATTATAAATAAAGTAAGAACCAGAAGAACCTGTTGGAATCATTGAAGGTTTGATATTATGTTCAACCATTGCCTGGATACCACTTCTTACTATTTCATCAAAGTCACTTCTTGTAGTTGGACCCAGGTCTAAAAAGCCGCCCGGGGGAACTGAGGATAATGGTCTAATATCAAGAGGAGTTTTGAATACAGAGTAGTGAATCTCTGTTGCTTTAGGTAACACGTTCTTTGAATATCTGAAATAATTAGGGATCTTTTTTGTCCATCTGCCGAATGTATCATTGACAGTCTGCAAGCTAAACTCAGATTTGGTTTTCCTAACTTTTTTATTTCCTTGTGATGGTGCTATTGTCAGGTCTCCAGTAATTAATGGAGTAGTCTCTGTGGGGGTGTTCCCTGCCGTTTTGTTAACCTTCTTATGTTCGTGGCCATGGCCAATAAATGGATAGTTTATGTCATTCAAAGCACTGGGCTGGGAATCAATTGGCATTTTCAAAACGCAGAAGACGTATATTTGAGCTCTACGTAATAATCCAAGATTAACAATGAAATCAAGAACAAGGTTAACTTTATAACTTGTACCATTTCATCCTAATCGGATCATAAAACGGAATGTTAACAAATGGAGTTAATCATCACAGTGCCAATTTGGACTAGATCAAGTAATCGACGCCAGGTAATCATGTTATGTTAGTATCGATCGACGCCTATAGCACAGCCTTTAAACGATTTCTTCAATGGGCCAACAAATTACACTTTGTTGACTGGTCAACTGTTGAATGCTATACTATCAAGTGAGACTAACCATGTTTATACACATATCTAGATGAGCGAAAGAAGAAATCAGTGATCGTATTCAAATTGCTACTATAATTGCTACTGGAGTATCGATAATTAGTTATCAATATGACGTCTCCATCTCTAGAAATCCTTCCAGATGGGATCATTTCAAGAGTCACTTCCTACCTTCCCCAGCATTCAAAAGTACAACTAGCTTACACAAATTACAGAATTTACACATTGGTACTTCCTCTATTATACAAGAGACTTTTAATAAACAAAGGTGTAATACTGCCCTCTAATCAGGATTTTCAAGATGCCTTATTCACAAACATTGGAACATTAAAAAACCCCTTGGTCAATGAGAAGAAGCAAAACGAAGTGTTTTACCTAAGACAGGAAGTTTTACTACAGTCTCTAACTATCAACGCTGAATTATGTAATTACGTTGAGGAGCTTGTTATACTAGATCACCACCATAACTCCAGCACCTTAGACTTTCCTAAAACTCACCTTACACCCAACCTATGTTTGGATCTGTTCGCATTCGTCAAGAGGAATTGCAAAAACCTCAAATCTTTCCAAACTGGGGATTCGGGAATATCATTATCAACTGAAGAATTAGTGAAACTCGATAAATTAGAAGAAGTTACTTTAAGTGAGTTGTCACAAATCGATATTCTCCCACCGTCAGTTAAGAAATTATCTCTTTCCACTGCTAAAAAGAACAGTTCTCCCCATCAATTTAATGACCAATCTTTACATAAACTACTTCAATTGAACACATTGATTCTCTCGACCGATGAATCATTCACGATTAATTTCCTAGAATCATTATTATCATCTTTGCCACCCGACAAGAAAATGCAGTTGAAATCACTCCGAGTGATTTATTATCACGGGTTCAACGATTACAATCACATTTGCAGAGAGTTGGTTGGAAAGTTACTCGAAAAGGTCAATATTGAAAAATTAGCTAACTTTGAAATAGTGACTGGATGTGAACAAATGGCATGTACATGTCTCATGGATTTCTCTAAATTCCTGTCATCGTCGCTCAACTTCAACCTAAAGAAGTTATCAATAATTCAAAAGACGGTCCACAGAGATCACAATTACACTGAAAAGTTTGACGTTGCATTTACCGACTTGCTCTCCAACCTTCCAAATAATCATCAATTAGAATACTTATCAATAAGGCACTCCCCACCGTTAGATGGTAGAATCAGTAATGGTTTTGAAGGTAACTACGTGAAAAGACGCGACTTGTATGCAAATGTCATCCCTAAATTATCCAATCTCAGGACACTAATTGCTCCTACAATCATGCAATCTTTCGCATCCTATGAACAGCTTGTTTCGGACCTACTGTGGAACGGATGTGAGTGCACACACTGCACTGACTACCTTCCTCTATACGATGAGTATATTATGAAGCACGAATACTACGATGAGACGTCAGGTACTGACAAGGACGTTATTTCAAGCGTTTTGTTTGGGTGTGCTGCTGATACATTGTCAAAACGTTTGGCAACTGAAGATGGACTGTCAGTTTTAGACATGCCGTTTTTTGAGAAGTATTGGAATTTCCATGGATACTTTGGTTTCCAACACAAAGGTAACTATAATTGTCAATTTAATGAAAGTTGTTATAAACCATTGGCTACGTGCATCTCTCATTTTTTGAAAGACTATGCCATTTCTTTAGGTAAAAGTAACCCTCGATTGAATTATATTTGTTTCAGTGGTGTCTTTTTCCTAAAATTAGGAACTGAATGGAAATGTGTATATGATTAATTGATTTCTATAAATAGAATAAATAGTTGAAAATTATCAATATATTAATGTTGTTCGAAATTTATTAAATCTAAGCAACAAAATATGCAGCTCCCTATATAGCCGACCACAAACTGGCTATTTACCAAATTGTCTATAAAATGCTTCTCTTTCCAATTTTAAATCCCTAGTATACTGTAAGTACTTCTCATCATCTTGAGTATCTTGATTGCTCTTGAAGTGTTTGTTGAACGTCTTGTCGATCTTATACTTGATAACCTCGCATTCATCGATCTTATCCATAGAATCATAATCAAAATTAATAAATGCCATTTTTTGCATATGCAAACAGGCAATATGGAAGTCTGACACAGGGGCACATTCGTGTGTTAAAAATCGTCCCTTTTCTTTAAGACAGTCTAGGTAATTCTGGTGGATTTCAGTACAGTTTACAAACACCGACTCTTTCAAACCGTTATTACGTATGTAGTTCTTGAATCCTTCTAGTTGTTTGATTTGATCCTGGTCAAGAGGTTCAGTTGATTGACTATTTTTATAAATATATGGCTGGTCTGCTCTCTTCTTCCTCTTTGGTGATTCGTTTTCTTGTGCCTGTTGTTCAGCCTCGAGTTTCTGTTGTTCTTTTTGTTGACTGAGTACGAGTAACTCTCTTGCCTTTTGATAGATTTCACCTCCTCCTCCCTGGTCTGAACCATAAAGTTCTCTTCCAATAGAACGCTTGAATTCTCTATCACTTAACTTAGAATCGTTTGATTCTAGGTATTGCTTCAAATCAGCTGGTAAATCCAAGTTCACTTGGTCTGGGTTTACTTTCAACTCGTCTCTTTGGACTATGGAGTTGTCACTCTGTTTTGAGTTTGAAGAAGCCCATCCGAACCAACCCATATTAATTAAAATTGTGCTATCTTGTTAGCGTTCTATACACCTGTCCGTATGTCTTGATGTAGTGACCTATGATATCAAATAGTCTTTAATTGTAAACAAATAACAATATATCAAAAGCAGTTGTTACAGTCTACCCCGCATGCCAAAAAAGGAAACCCACCAAATTATTCATTCTGGGCAGTGCACCCGAAATTCAAGCAAGTCAGTGCTTTCTCCCTATTCCAGCAGTTTACAGCTTGACTCGAACTTTGAATATTATCTTACTTTCCAGAATTTACTGTAAACATTAAACACAAAATAGTCCCTATAAACTGACCATAGTCTCTTCAAACAGGTACGCAGTACTTTCTGCTACCCTATTTCTCTCATCCTTATTTATGATCTTGTAAACGTTACTGTCCAAGCCTAACCACTCAACGGGCTCTAGTTCGGGTAACTTGTTGACCCAGTCAACATAATCTTCAATCTTACAAGATTCCGGTATACTTAGCTTGTGGTTGCCTGTCAGTAAGATATTAAAGTCAAACTCAAATGCATTGACATTGAACAGCTTCATCGATATTCCTGTAATCATCTCTAAGTCTTTGGAATTATCAACCTTACCTCCAAACGCTATTCCACCAACCATGTTTGAAATCACATCCCATGGGATGGATTCGGGTGAAATATTACTCTCACCGTTTGCAACCTCCTCGATAACTTGGTCAATAATGTATTTGGAAGATATCAAATCGTTCTCATTAAACTCATACCTTTTATGGTAAGATATTGGAACAAACCTTAGTTGCTCTTTCAAAAGTGAATAGAACCAAGAAAGTAAAAAGTACACTTTTTTCAGCTCGGTAGGTCCTCTAGCTTCATTCAAGCTTAATGTAGCGTTATGGGTTATCAAACAGTCATTCATAATCGTTTTCACACCGGGACTAGTTTCAAAGATAACTTGCTTACATAGCTTTGATAGAGCAATAGGAACATTAGAGTCGATCTGACAAGTGAAGAATAACTTGAAATCAGAGTGTTTAGTCAAGCTCTCATATAGTTTAGGGGCTTGATCTAAGAATTCAGTAGACATTTGAATGTTCTCAATGATCAACCAATTTCCTTTCTTACTTGATTCGATAACTAACCTTTTGGCAACTTCCAAACCTTCATGAGAGCCCATAGAATAAGAAACAACCTTCTTTGCTAGTGATCTTGCTAGTGTTTGAACCCTAGCACCGGCATCAAATCCAGCTGTTGATCTTAGCAACATGATATTATGATGTCCAACAATATGTTCGAAATCGTACACATGCATACGATGGAAACTACTTTCAAGTCCAATGTCATCTAATAGGTCTGTGTAATCAGATATTAGTCCGTTGAGATTAGAGTCGTCTTCAGTGATTAGCTTCTCGATGAATGCAGTCGAATGTGGATTATCTTTCAACGTACTAATAAGAGCACCTGCATCTAAGTTTGAATCACTCTTGGAAACTAAAAATAGCAGGAGGCCAAATATAGATCTATCTTTTTGGAGCAATGAAGTAGTTGTAGTTGCAAAAACTTCATGGGTAAAGGTGAGCATCATTTCATCAATGTTCCTACCTTTAGCTAATTTTAACGTGTTTGCTAATATATTAGTCAAGTAGTCACTTGCAAAGTGATAGACAGAATTTAGACTGTGAAGCTTATCTAGCAGGATATGGATCTTAGAATAACAGACTGCCAATGGTTTATACATTTCCATAATGGAGTTGACTTTCTCGATGATAGAAGATGACTCCTTAACTTTATCTTTGATTGCTTTAGACTCTGATTTGATTAGTTTTAACTTATTGGATAGGTCGTCGTTCTCTAAGATGCTGACTTTAGAATCGCTCATCGAGGTTAATAACTCTGCTTCTAGGCCACGAAGTCTTTCCTTATATTCACCATTAATTTTGAACAACTCTAGTCTCTGTTCTTCGACTTCTGGCTTCTCACTCTTCAATGTCATATTTAGAGCCTGAGAAACTAATGAAGCTGTAGTGAAACTAAAGTTCAAAACATTCATTCTACTAGAAACAAATGGCTGAATATGGGTTGATGTATCCTTTGAGTGAATATAGAGCTTGAATTCAGGTGATAGATCAATTTCTTTGTCTCCTAACTTAACTAAATTTCTTCCTCCGGCTATTTCAATTTCTCTTGAAATGACTCTGCTAATAATGGGGTCAAAGTATTCACCGTCTTGAATCAAAATTGAACCACCAAATCTAATACAATTTTCCAGCTGTTTTAAGAAGCCATTGTCAAGGAAACTTGCAACAACCAATTGTTTTGGAAGTGTCTCCTTGACTAAGAAATCAATGACAAGACCAGAAGGGTCAATAATGTACGAGAATCTATCAGTTGAAGATGTCATGATAGCAGTATTCTCAAGGAATAAATCGTCGTTAGGAAGGCCATTTTGCTGCCAGGATAAGATTTGGCCCGAATTTGTGATATTTTCAACTAGTCTCAATCCCTTATCAAAATAGATTCCAGATGATTCTAGCTTTGAGTTCCAAGATTGCTCTATCTGATATCTGACTTTTTGATCAAATGGACCAGCATATGTAACAAAAGCAGCATTCAATAACGTATTACCAATTAAATATTCACGTCTGTCTTTAAAGGCACCAACAGTGTCACTCCATCTTGTTCTTTCATCGGCTAAACTTTCTAGTAATTCGGAACTACGTGAAACCTTTAGTTCAACGTCATGCATTTCATTCTTTATCTTTTCTGTTTCCCTGATAGTGTCACTGTAGTTACGCTTGTATAACTCTATATTGTCTTGTAAATCTGTGATCATACCATCGATTGCAATCAATTTGTTTTTGGTTTCAATCAACCCATTTTCGAGCATGTTCACTTCCCGTCTTAGTGGATCAATTCTCTCCACAATTGCAGCATAACGGAGTTGAGCCTGGGCCCAAAGCACCAATGGGCCACATGCTTTACTTGCTCTGTTTACTGACTCATAGTTGTAGGTAGGTCTTGACAAATATTCCGATTCCATAAACTCTGCAATCTCCCTAGTTAGTTGGACCTCACTATCGTAATTGACAATGTTTGCAATAAAATCATCTTTCCTGATAATCAATTGAACATCTCTCCAACTAGAAACTTCGTAACCTAGCAGAATACAGACAGATTCCAAAGTCATTTTAATGGCTTCAGGAGGGTTTTGCATGGACCTCATTTCAGTAAGATGTTGCTTCTTGATATTTTTAACACCTTTTTGAGCCTCCAAAATCAATGGTTCCACCTCTGCAAGATCGTTAAGAACAACGTCACGTCTTTGGTTGATTTTTTTTTCTTGCGTAGCTAATAATTTTTGAATTTCCAATGATGCCTCTTGCTTCCTCTCGGCTTCGTTTTGATCTGTGATCATTTGGTCTAGCATCTCCCTAGCTTCTCTGTCCTTCTCACGTAACTCATTCTTTTTAACAGACAGCTTTTCGTTCAATTTTCGAACATTCAAAAATGTTTCTCTTAGTTTATCCAAACCGATATTAACATGCGATTGATATTCCAATATTTCCTTCTCGTTATCAGCAAATATATGGCTAAAATTTTTAACAAAAGTTAAAAATTCACCTGGACCAGCGGTTGAAGTAAATTTGGACCTGATATCGAGATTCTTTACTGCTAAATGAATGGAAACAATTGCATCAATAACGGCATCTCGGTAAAACTGAACTTCTTCGGGAATAGATCTGACTAAACTCTTAGGAACTTCAAATTCTGATTTATCAATAGGTAAGCTATTCAGTAAGTCTCTTGAAACAGATGTTAGCGTGGCTTCAGACCAATCGCCCATCCAACTAATAACACATCTATTGAAGAGAGCTGGTGATGATATAATTTGTGGCACATCTGGTAAGTAAGGGTCGTTGATTGTGAATACAACATGGAAATTTTGAGAAATCTGATCTGTGAACCATTGATACAATTCATCGTTTGAATCTAAATATAGTCCCTGTAATTGAGATTGTTGAGCACATAGATTCATTAAAGAACTAAAGTCTTCACCTTCAAACAAACCAGGAATTTCTGCATTTGCCAGTAGAGTATTCATTCTTTCCAAGAAAGCTGATTCCAAAATTGAAGATTCGTCAATGACGAAGCAAATCTTTTCACCTTCAGCACCAGATCTTCTTAATAAATCTCTTAGAGTCTTATCGAAATCACTCAAAGAATACTTTCTAGTAACATTTAGCTGAAACACTTTCAAGCCATTAATCCAAGCCACAAATTTGGTCAAAATAGTTTTACCGCTGCTGCTTGGACCGACAAGAATAAGATGACCTTGTGGGTTCTTTAAAACCCTGTCAATTCTTAAAATGTGATCCAATAGATCTTTGTACAAAACCAAGGACACGTCAGTTTCCTCTTCACTGAACACTCTTAATCTTTCACTGACAAAATTGGCAAGTTGGTTTTCTTCAACAGGAGAGTATTCATAGTCAAGCCAATCAGAGTAAAGAATAGGTTGTTTTAATGCTCCTGATAGATCCGTATGTGGGAAAAACTCATCTGCAGTATCTTTAATTAATGAGAATGTCCAGTTTCTATCAATCCGGTCAGTTAATCTATCTGAAAATAACCTCAATGCCTCATGGGCCCATAGTCTTATCAAACCTTCTACAGATAATGAAGTAAATGTTCTTATAGCCTCGAAAATACCCTTAACCCATCTCGTAAGTTCTCTCGGTGAATAAATGTAGTGTGCTTTCTCCTGTGTTGTAAACTTCATACGTGATCTGTCATAGACCTGAATCATTGAGTTAGTCAATGCATTTGAGTATTCACGTAGATCAGGGACACACCTTAAAGCTGCTGTATTGAATGTCTCATAGATTTGCATTAATGACTCCTTGCCAGGATAATTAACCGTAATGACTGAACAATGTCTCAAAAATCTGGAACTTAGGACATTACGACCAGGATCGCTTGGAGGATTACAAGCACCAACAAATTGAATGTTTGATAACGAGACCCAATGACCACCTGTTGTACTCCAGAATCCGCCTTGTTCAATAAGTTGACGCAAAAACGAGATTGCTGTTTGACTTTCGAATTCATCAAGTGCTGGTAAGTTGATCTCATCACAGAAAACAACCATCCATTTGCCTCGGACCGAAGGAGACAGAACAACACCGTTCGCCGTCTTTTTGTAAGTGCAATGTTGTTCTAATGTGTTTAGCAATAGTTTAGGTGATGTCTCTTTTGAAAAGTTCAATCCAACAAGCATGAAGTCAGAGTTTTTCCGCAAAGCTGCAATCAATGTCATGGTCTTACCTGAGCCTGGAGGACCACATAAAATGACCGTTCTATGCTGGTTTAGTAGCAAATAAATCATATCTTCGTGAACAACGGTATCCGTTGTGGGGATGATAACATCAGGTTGGGTCACCATATGTGGCTCAAGAGTAATTGCAGGGACTTTGAGGGCGTATGGAACCCATGAAAACTCAGGTAATGAAACATCAACATAAAGAAGAGATCCTGAATGACCGTCTTCGTATTTTTCAAATTGGGGATCCCTCATCAACTCAGAAGATAATAATTCCCTTTGTATTAAAGACGAATCTCCCGTTAGAGACCAGACGATGGCAATCATTATGTGTTTCCCAATAAAAGCAGAGAAATCTTCAAATATAAAAGTCACATTATGTTGCATAAACAAAATAAGGACAGCAAATCTAGATTTCAGAATGGTAAACAACATTGATAATGAGGAATGGTAATGAGCACCCATTGCACGATCGTATGACTCGCTGGAAGAGAATAGCTTGTCAACCAAATGCAATGGTAAAACGGTTTGGATCAAATCAGTAACTTTGTCACGGATTCCTTGGACGTTGAATCCAGTAGAGACTATCTCTTCATTGATAGCATCCTCACTATCCATTTTGCTTTGTCTGAAGTCAAAAATCATCTTTTGGTACAATTTTTGATAATCAACAAGAAAATCTCCAAACCAAACAATGCCGCACCTGGAAACTGTAGCAGGCGTAGCATGGTTCAAGTTGTCGACTTCAAAAACAATTTTCAAGTTATCAGGTAGAGAAATACGTTCACCGTTTGGTAATGTAAGAAGTTTGTTATCATCTAAAACACTGTTCAAGTTTTCAACCCAGTTTGGATCAACATCACCGTCAAAGATAATCCACACCCGCTTTGACTTCTCTCCTCTTAGATTGCCATCTACCTTACGAACAATTGAAGTGAAAACACCATCAGTCCAATCTCTAGTAGCATAGTCTAAAGAACCATATAGAGCATCCTTTCCTAAAACCTTTGGATCAATTCTGAAGCAAATATTCTCGATACCAGACTCTTTATACATTGCTTTGATTAAACAATCAAAAAGTGTTGATTTCCCACATCCCGCTCTCCCGACCATCATGAAACCATGGTGTGATTGTTGAATCTCAAAAACTTGTAATGCCTTTCTTAACCATGTCTCACTTGGATCTATGCCGTATTCAGTAGCAACATTCTTCAATTGCTTCACCAACATATCAGAGGATTCAAATAAGTTATGGGCAATTTCGAACGCTTTGATGCTATTGTCGAATACCGCTTCATCTTCTGGTATTAACTTGGGTAGCACAACATTATAAAGACTGTTGACGATTATTTGGGACTCGACTTTTAATAACTCAGCAGGATCAATCTCGAAGAATCGCCGTTTAATACTACCACAAGTGACCAATGTTGATTTCAAAGCACGTAAGCCAAAGTCATAATGAGGCTGATTTGAACAATTGTAGCTCAAGTCACTAAATAAAGGGACAATTTTCCTCGCTAAATCTTTGGCATTTTCAAAACCTTGGGATGTAAGAAGAACTTCAGCAATGATTGTTGTATCTGGTTTGACAACAGCCATGGTTCTGTACTTACTTTTCAAGTTGTCTGGCAAAGCAGATCTACCCGCATACTCGGGGTTACTTGTAATAAAGATACCGGAATCTTGATTAACCTCTAGCTTCTTACCCAATAAGTCGATTTCGATTGGTGTTTCCGATCCCAGTGCATTCTCGATTTTCTCAATTTGAGTGGAAACAGCAGATAGCATCTTTTCGTCTAACCTATTGAATTCATCAAAACAACACCAAGCACCAACTCTGCAAATACCAACTAAGATTCTACTAACTGCATGTAAGTCAAATGTCTCGTCACAACAGAAAACTAATACCATCATACCCAAGTTTTGACCTAATGCCTTGACAGACTCGGTCTTACCAGTACCAGCAGGGCCAACTAATGAACCGCCTAACCTTTGGTTTAGTGCTTCTGTCATTCCAATGAAAGAGTTGTTAACCAATGGTGTGTAAACTAGTCTTGGAGGGGCCCCGATATATTCAAAGCCATAACTAAATGAAGAATTACCTTGTTTGACAGTCACGGACTTTATTGAATTAGTCTTGGATCCATCAAAGTAATAACGCTGTTGAGATTTCCAAGCGTATGAGCATAAAGAAGTGGTACCTTTTTGGACTAAGATGTCCAGTGTATCTCTCTGATGTAATACCTCGATAATCATATTCTCAAGCTTTCTTCGACTCAAATAGTCTAAATCTTTCAAAACAATGCTAGCTAATGTTTTGAGTACTAGGGAATACTTAACCAAGACAGTATTGATCGAATCTTTCCTTGATAATGACGACTCTAGTAACTTTGTCCAGAGCACTTGAATAGATAAGATCAGCACCTGGTTAGGATACTTGAGTAACCAATTGAAGAAATTGAGCTCTAATGTATCACTTTGCCAGTAGCTTTCTAATTCAGACAAAGAAGCCTCCAAAAGAGATGCTAGAGTAAGCCTTAATTCGCTTTCGAGTGCAGGCAACCAATCGTTCAAAGACGGACGTTTTATCAATGAAACAGAGTTAGTTAGAATAACTTCTTCATTTTCAGGAGAAATTACTCCCTTTATTAACAGTGACTCAGATTCATAAATCAGATTATTGATTCCAGAGAACATTTTTTTCAAGTGCTTTGAAATCATGTTAATATTTTTGGAGTTACCGATAATTTCTAGGAGATCTTCATTACCAATGAAGTAGAATCTAGGTAATATTTCTCTTTGTTTCTCCAAGTATCCCATTAATGATTTTCTCACTTTATTCAAAGTTTCAGACATTTTCTCCAATGTTGGTTGCAAAGATGGAATATTAACAATATCTATAACGAGCATTGACTTGTAAACGGATTTCAAAAGGGAGAAGAATTCGGAAGTTAAATTCTCAAATCTAGTTGACTCAACAGGTAAGAGTCTTTTGATCTCTTCGTTTTTGTCGAAGACACCAGATAAATAAATCCATTGTCTTTGAACATCAACCCATGTGTCCAATAATGAATAGACAAAACTCAAAGTCTCTTCCAACTGTGAAGCTTTCTTTTCGAAAAATGCGTAGTAAGGCGATAACTTGATGGATGACAACGAATTTAAATCTTCAGTGGTTTTTTGGAATAATAAATCCCAGCCTTTGATCAGCTTGTATTTATCATTGTATTGAAACAACTGAAATGAAACTTGTCCCCAGTTTTCTTCGATAGTGTTAATGGAGTCTTCAATACTTTTTTCTCCTTGGGCTTTTTGAATAATCGATTTGAGGTACTTTTCGTTACTGGCAAGGTTCAAATCCAAAACATTTTTCAATGTTAGTTCTTCTGGAGCGTTTGATAAAGTTAATCTCTTGAAAATATCATTCCAGTGTCTATTGGTGACTGCATCTGATTTCAATCCAGATAATGTTGGAATCGCCTTGATGGCACTTTTAAGAACATCTTGGATTTCCTCAAATGCAGAGTATTGACGGACTCTAATTGGCATTGATCTGGATCTGGTTAGTAAATCCTCCAAGGTTTTCCTAATGGAGCGAGCTGCAACATCCTCCCACTTCAACGAAATAACGTCAGAATATGATGATGATAAAGTATCAATTGATGACCAAACCGCCTTTAAATCGTTGATTTCTTCCAGCAGATCAGACAAATCCGCATCTAAAGTAACACGCAGGTTTAGCAATGTTCCAGCATTGATGAGTTTTGAAATATCCTCCTGGAGCTTGGAAAAGTTGGCATCAAATGTATTTAAGCTGGATAAAGCAGTAGATGAAACAATATGTTTTCCAATTGGTTTACAATCTTGCCATTTCTTCTTTGAAATTTCAGTAAGTTGTTGCAATCTGGAACTTTCAGCTTCAAGTCTACTTGAAACTACATCCATTTGAGATGATATTACATTTGATCTTTTGTCAATTAGTTCCACTAGCGACAAATAGTCTGCCTGTATTTGTTCATGGTGAAGCCAATCCTGTGGCAATCTAAATCTGGCTCTGGTTAGCGTACGCTGACCGTGCTCAAATAGTTTTAATGAATGTTGGCATGACTTTAGAGATTGTTTCAGTCTGAGAACTACAGAAATCAAGTTCATGGTAGAGTCAGCAGAACTGAAGTCAACAAGAGTATTCTCCAGTTGTTTTCGGCTATTTGTTAGAAATACACTAGTTTCTTTCATTTCAGTACTTAAAACTTGAGAAAATCTGACAGCCATTTGTTTTTGCCAGTTATCATAATGTGAGTTAACTCTTGATTGAGCTTGTTCGTAATCCAAGATCAATGGACCAATTTTCTTTGATGTTTCAATGGTATCGAAAGTCTCTCTAGATTGTCTCATGTCATCCAAAATGTCAAGCCATTGTTGCAGATCATCACCAAGAGAGCTTTGGACCTCCTCGATGTCTAGATCCCAAAGTGATTGTAATCCTAACCAAGTACCTAGATATGCATTGGCCTGTGAGGTGACTAACTCAATTGAATTAATACATTGTTGGTACGAAAAAGCAACTTCATCTCTAATTTGATACAGTGTATCGCCGTCGTTGTGTATTATGTTGATTTTGACGTCAAAATCATTTGTCAATATTGAACTTTGGAGAGCAACTGCATCAACACATTCATTCAAAAGCGCAACCCATTGGACCACAGAATGTTCGATCTTTGGTGTCACAATCACCTTTAGGTCTTGTATCACAATCCGGTGAACTGTCTCTGAGATGAAATTGTATTCATTGTCAAACTCGTCAAATTCATCAAATAGCAATTGTAATTTATTTTCACATCTTGATTTTAGTATATTCTGGGTTGTATTATTGATAGCATCCACAAATTCCTGAACATCAGTGAAACCATCTAGAATCAAGCTGTTGATCAATTTTTGGATGTCTGTCATCGAAGCTTTGAAAATAGCAAAGGAGTAATCAGCAGTACTAAGCTGCTTCAGTAACTTGATAAGCTTCTCTTTAGCAGTAAATAACTTTTCGTATCTATTTATCAGTTCAATCACGTGATTCTCCAAATTCACAACTGTTTCTAATACCTTGACCTCTTCCAAATGTCCAAGATCAGAATCAAGCAAGTCCTGTGCATTCAATAAATCCCTCCATTGAGAATTGGCTAACAAAGTAACGGATTCAAAAACTGATGTGAGAGAAGGTGCTATCAGTATCTTGAATTCACCTAAGTTATCAATCAAAGATACAGTGTTTTCAAGATTCTGAACAGATTCTAATAAACTCATAGAATATGGATATATCAATTGAATAGTCTGTGAGTATGAATCTATATTTCTCGGAATTTCAAAACCAACGAGGGAGAGATTTTTTACTTCTTTGAATAGTTCAATTGAAATAACGTCAAAGTTAACAGATAGTTTTAATTCTTTTGATGGTGTTTGGTTGATAGCTAAAATGTTTTGTTTACTTATTGGTCTCTGGATCCTTTCTTCCATTTCTGTAAGCCAATCTTGAAAGAACTTGTCTATGAGCAGTTTTTCTTTGAACAAAGAAATCTCGTTAAAGATCTTCTTGCCTTCTGGATACTGTGCCCATTCTTTGGTAAGCACTAACTCAAGTCTATAAATCAAGAAGTTTAATCTGTCATTCATTTGATTGACCCAAAGGATGGTACTCGTAAATGAGGGTAAGTCTCTTAATTGGATCAGCTCCTGTATTTGCATTTGGACTTTAAACTGTGATTGTAGAGCTGTAATATCCTTTTGGATGAGACCCAATAGTTCCGTTTGGTGTTCTTGGATTGCACTTCTAACATTGGTTCTGTTCAACAGGAACTCAAATTTTTCAAAAATCGTAAACATCTCAGATGAATTCTTGGTTAAGTTCAGCACTGTTGTTAATAGATGAATAATTCCATTTTCAACAATTGTTGATCTTTCGGAGTAAACTTTTTCAGCGATGTTCCATTGTTTTTGACCTTCAAGGGATAAGTCTATGCAATCAACTGTAAGAACTGCTTCATAGGCGTATTCAATTTCTTTAACAAAATCGATTTCTTCTGATTTGATTGTTTTGGTCAAGGTTATTATAGTTGAATAAAATTCCTGATGTGTAAATCGAAAAGTTTCCAAATATTTGATTCTATTCATTAACTCGTCTGAATTGTTAATTTTGATGACCATGAACTTCTCTGATCTCTTTCTCAATGTTTCTCTAGCCAAAATGGTGAAATCTTTCAGCTGCTCATCCAATATATTGAAAATGGAATTGATGGATCCCATAGCATTGGTAAATTCTTGGTAATCTATTGACATGAGATTGAATTTCTTTATTATTTCTATTATTTTAGTAGTGATATCCTGGGCAATGACTTCAACTAGTTGAATAGATCTATCAATGGGATATTGTGTAATTCTTAGTTTCTTCAAATGATTGAACAATAACAGGATGGCTTCTTCCACCTTGCCCAAGTTATGTGATGACAATAACTCATCGATAGGCAAGTCCTTCAACAACATATTGTAACGTGATGCCAAACTCAATGAATCGTTGATACCGGTATCAGACAAGAAACTCGCAGTTGCATGGAATCTTTTTGCATATCTAAGAATATCCAACGTTATCTGGACTTCCGGAGAATTCAATTGTTCTTGTATTGATTTCAATGCGTTTTCTTTTGAAGTCCAGAATGTCACTTCGTCTGATGTACTACCATCGATTGGATCATGAGTCAATCTAGTCAGATTCTGAACTTGCTTAACCCAATCATTCACAATGGATTGTAAGCTGTTTAAAAAATTAGAGTCTGCTAATAGCTCCACAGGTAATGAATCTATAAAATCGACTGGGATACCATTTTGAATGAAAACTTTGATTTGTGGATGGGTTGTCAAAATTAAATTTGGAACTTGAATAGTTTGTTGTAAATGCTCCAATGATAATATCAATTCATTAAACTTCTTCTTGGCAGTTCCAACGGACTGTGACTGTGATTGAGCTAAGGTTATAGCATTGAAATATGGGGATATACCGAGACTCAATATTGATTTTAAACTGTCATATGTATCTTTGTCAGAATTGTAATTAGATGGTAGTTCTGTTACAGTAATTTGTTTATCTAGTGGGACATCATTTTTCAATTGCCCTCTTCCTTTAATAACAGCAACAACAGAAGATATTGCTGAAAATTCTTCAGATAATGTATTGCTTAAAGTAAATTCAAATTCGAAGTCTGTGTTTTGCTCATCGTTAGTATAAAATGTTAGATGAAAATAGAATACAAAATAAGAAGTACGTACCTTCAAGCTCTAGTTTGATTAAGAACAATGAAACACCTTGGACCTCAAGAATAAATTGTTCTATGATATCTAGTAATTGAGGCTGTTTGAATTGTACAACATGTTTTTTATCAGCACCTAGTATAGTTTTAGCAAGCATGAATAGGTATTCAGATAGTGAGTCAACGGAGATCAACGGTTGTTCCGTCATTGAAGTATCCGCAAACGATGTATCCGCAGGCATATCAATTACTTCTATGTGACTCCGCTTTTAAATGTTATATGCGTCTGTGTAATCAATAGATATTTGTCTCCCTCTGGGCACCTTGAAATTGGGCTCAAAAAAGGTTCAACTCAATACTACATCAACCTACAGCATTAGATGCTTCTCTCCAAAGGTAAACTAACGGGATGAGTTGGTGACTGGAGCGTCATAAGATTCTTGTGACGATGAGGATGACATAATCGGTTTTTGTTTAA
>JAHDIT010000095.1:0-53360 GCA_019232045.1 Ogataea degrootiae
GGTTTCATAACGGTTTCATGATTGTTCCATAACGGTTCCACATCGGCTATCCGAATCCGGGAGTCCGATTCCTTACAATAGAAAATCTGGGTCTGGTGGCCAAGCTGGCTAAGGCATCCGACTGTTAATCGGAAGATCGTGAGTTCAATCCTCACCCGGACCGCTTTTACTTTTTTAATATTTTTGTTTCTCTGTCCATGAACTTTTTATTTTCTGATTATTCGTAGTCGGTGAACAATCAGGGTGGCGTACTTTAATATAAACCATAACGTTTTAGCAGTATATACACGCAGGTATGATCATTTAGTGAGCTTGAAAAAAAAGGATAAGAGTGAAAACTCGTGGTTGGTAATTGTCTTGCGCCCAATGGGTATGCCTCGTTCGGCTGAAACTTTCATAAAAATTTTCCGTGCTCGCATTTTAAACGAAAAAAAAAACTGAAGCTTCGCGGCCGGACTTCCAGTTTGAGAAGTGGGATCTGGGAGCTTGTTGTTACTGGTGTATGGCAGTTACTGATTACAGTAACATAAGAGGATAATAGTCGTAAAAATTGTGGAATTAAGTAAATGTAAAAAATAAATAATAGTATAACTCATAAGCAGGCCATCATCAGTATGGTTGTCGAGAGTCAGGTATAGTATCGGCTCAATCTTTGAAACGAAACATCTGCTGCCCGATAATATTCACCAAATAGTCATAAAAAAAGAGGACGCAAGATTATCTATTGATACAGGTAGAAGTATATGTATAGTAGTCTAAAAAGAAGCAACTTCAATTAATTTATTTCTTGAATGAAATGTTGAAGTAACCACCTAAGAAGTTAGATTCGAAAACTTGGTTGAATTGTTTACCAGAGTTAGCAGCTCTGATTTCGTTCATGATTTGCTTTTCCTTTTCAGCACCAAAGTTTAATCTGGACTTGTTTGCTTCGGATTCTGATTGTTGGTCTGGTTTGCTGGCGGAGAACATTGCGTTCGAGTGTTGTTAGATTGATAGTTGTAATTGTAGAGGCAAAAACCAAAGGATGAAATAAAACTAGGGGACAACAAACAACGCTTCTTTCAAAAGTTTTTTGAAGGAACATCAAGTGGTATTTATATAACTATTCAATTGACTCAAGCATAATCAGAAATTAACAAATAGTGACTCAAAATAAAAAATAAAATTGGTGTTTAGTCGGTTAAAGAGTAGAAAGACGTGTGCGGCTCCACCCTTTTACGCAGAAAAAGAAATGCGCTCCCCTGGTTTTCCAGAATTCTGAGCATTCTGGAGGGGAGCTCCCCGCCAGACGAGCTGAGGCCACGGAGGGTACAGGACAGTCCTGCGGCCCCATTGGGAAGGGGGGGGGGGGGGTTAAGTACAGTTTACTCCCCACCCCATCTGAAAGAACAGAAATTGTGTTTGTCTTGTTTTTTGTCGTTTGTTTCCTTTGGTTGCTCAGGTGGATAAATGGATAGACCAAGAGTGAATATAACATTATAATAAGTGTATATTCATCTCAACTTATAGCATGGATTGACTGATGGATTGATTTATCTACTTGGAAGGTCACAAACTGCAAAGCTCTTGACCACGCTAATGTTTTAGGGTTTCTTATTTCTGTGTTTGAATCATCCGTGCGGACTTCATTCGATTCTCTCAATTTCGTTTTCCTGGCGGGAAGTGTACGACTTCCGAATTAGGATGTTTAGACAGAATGATTGGAACTGGCTGAATCCTATCTGACCTCTGGAACAGGTTGCTTATACAAAATCGATAACACTTTGTATGTTATACGGCTGTAGTATATGTATATTTTTATACTGTTATTTAGCAAGTGCTTACTTATCTCATTTATCCCCCATTTACCCATAGACCTGTTCTTTAACATTTTAACCCTTTCTGCTCATTTGGATGAATCAATATTTAGTGAGAAAAAATCTTTCGTGATCTCGCTGTTTTTCACAGACAGCTGGGGGGCGAGCTAAACTGGACCCAGTGAGGGGTATCTCTACTCATTTTTACTCATTCTACCAGGACACACCCCACCCTGCGTATGAAAATCCGGACTCGTGGAATCATCAATTTTTGGATGGTGATTTATATGATTTTTAGGGTCTCATCTTACTCTTTCAGCTGCTACTTCACCCCTATATCCGAGGCTGGATCACCCATCAGAGGCAGAACTTTCTGATTGGACTCAGTCATTAATGTGGCGTATAGCCTACTAATAGCACCAAGCCAACCGAAACAAATCAGATCCAGAGAAAAGAGGGGTGCACACCCCACTAAGTCATTTCTTTGGTAGAGCCCCCCTCTTTCGTGTTGTTCCGTGTCCGTTTCTTTCTCTCTAATTGGCTGTGGTGAAGTTCGTTTCGGAAGTGAGTGTGACACCTAAATTGTCGTAAGAAGTTAGTAAAGCAGCTCCTTTTTCTTTTTTTATCTATAGTTTCTCTAGTTGTTTTTGACGGATTACATGTCTTTCTGAGGGGTACCATTGCAATTGCTCACCAGACCTCATACTCCTATTTATCAAAATTTTTCTGTCTCAAATATTGCTCTTTGAAGAGGTTTTGGGAAGCAATGAAACTTATAGGTATTTAATAAAATTGTTTTAGACTAAAAGACTTCTTTTTAAAAGTCGACTTTGCTGCACGGTTTTCTAGCCCCCACATATAACCAGGCCATTTCTACAAAACAAATCAATTCTTTTTTGTCGGTTTATTGAGAACAAGCGATCTAAGAAAAATGATTTGGCCTTATAGAAAGGAGACGAACAACGAGACAAGTCCTTGAATCCTTTAGAAATATGTTTTGCGTTTTCAAAATGTTTAATTATTGGTTTGAGCAAAGTTTATGGTCACCTAAAATAACATGTTACAGAATTAGTTAATGGAGACAAATCTCAGAAATTATGAGGAACAAGTAAAACTTATGCATATATAAAACGAACCTGATAATAAGCGATTGGTTCGAGTATAACTAATATTCAACAAAATTGCTAAAAGATGGAACGGTGTAACGATTCTGATTGAAACAAGAATATTCACTGCGTAGGTACACAACATAAGAATAGAAACTCAGAAAACCAAAAAAAGGATAATTATCCCCATTTTGCGAGGGTGGGGATACGCCTCACCACCGCACTTTTGTATACTAAAAAAAAACCGAATTTCGAACTTTTAGAAGCTTAAATAGAATGTTAATATAAGATAACAGATAAAACGATTTGAATAACCTTCACCATCTCCAATTAACCACATTTATTCGACCGAAGGGTTGAAATTTCCGACAGAGACTTATTCACGGCACTTATTATAACTACCAATAGCCACAAGAGTGAAATACAGTTATTACCATAATGAGATCGTTTATGAAGTCTCATAGAAGAAACTCCTCTGCGTCAGAGAAAGAACCTTATCCCCTGATCCAAAGCTCACCCGTAGTTCAACAACAACGACCGAAATTTTCCTCAGCTAATTCAACTCCAACATCTCCAACATCTCCGAGTAAGAAGTCAAGAAATCCTATTAAAAACTTCTTGAAACAAAAAGTCTCTTCAACCAACCTGGTGGCCTCAGCTTATGGAAGTGTGTCGTCCCCAAAATTAAAACCAAGATCAAGTTTCAGTAACCTATCATCCAGACCATCCCCTTCTTTAGCACCAAGTCAGGATTTCTTAAGTGATAGCAAAGACTCCTCTTCACCAACTATCTATGGAACCAAAACCCATAACTGGAGTTCTAACGATGGTCCAAGATCTTTACTTTACAACCAAGAGTCTCTCACATTATCGAAAACATCCATTCTCAGCGAAGATTCCAATGACAATATATTAGATTCTTCAATAAGACCAATTTATTTGAACCCATCAGAAAATCCTAAACAACATGATCACAGTCTGAATAGTTTGTCAACTTTAAGTAAACTGAACATGGAATCTGCTGATGATTTCTCAATTGTGGTTATCAAGAAACAACACTCTCCTAAGAATAATAGAGTCGCATATGAACAAACCACCAGCAATAATTACAACAGTGGCGCCAATCAAGTAACAAGATCAGTTATTGGAAAAGGTAAGAATAAAACAGACTCTGATAATTATTCTGCTGACGCCGACATCAATGACGACTCAAACGATATCGAAACCGATGACGTTAACGCATCAGTCAGTTCAGACTCCTCATCATCTAGATTTTCGTTTCAAGCAACGGGGAGAAACGCTTCTTTCAAATACTATAAGTCAAATGACCAGTTGAAATACGAAGAGATGAGACTAATGCTCAAAGAAAACCATGATAAATTCAAAGAGTTTGTCAATGATCAAGACGAATTGAACGATTTGGAAGAGGATATGAACTACATTGATTTTCACGAAGAAGATGAAACGGATGACCTGTTCAACAGAAAACTTTTTTCTAGTGACGAAGAAGACGAAGGTCATATTAATGAAGTGAATGACAAGAAAATACCAAACAATGATAATGATTATGATGTCTCTGATGTTGATATTGATGATGATTACTTGGATGAGGCTAATGCGGGTGATATAAATGATGATGAAGACTACCCCGGTGAAATAAAGAGGGAATATTTAGATGAAGTTAATGCCGTCGTCGTCAATGATGCACTGGATGAAGTCAATGGAATAGATGATGAAGACAAAGAGGATGATTACAATGAAGATGCTTTCATCAAGCCTCCAAATTTCGAAGAACCCGAGTTTGTGGATTTTTCCGATGAACTAGAAGAGTACGAAGAAGACGATATAAATACAGCAAGTATTGGAGCAACTACAGAATATAAGGTTCCTGAACAGACAAATTTTGATGAATCCCCTATTAAACGAGATTCATCGTTTGATGACGTTTTACTTAAACCTAACGGGGAGTATGATTTTAGTATTTCCGACCAAGATACTACCAATGAAGAAATAAGTCCCGGGCTATTACCTCAGGATCCAACTGACGTCGAGGAAATAGACAATTGGAACGTCATTACAGGGAATGATCATACTGGGCCTGCATTCGATCCAGAGGTTCCAAATTCAGTCAGCTCTGAAATCCATCTCCTATTAAGCAAATTAACAGCAACGAATTTAGACGATTCAAGAACTTCAACTTTTGATTCAAATATAACGTTGAAAGAAGTTCCAGGTTTTGCTAGTCCAGTAAGCCCTTCTAATACTATTGACAACACCACCACCGCAGCCACCACCAGTGGCAGTGGTTCAAATGCTATTCAAGAAACACTGGCCAAATTAACAGCACTATCATCATTTAATTCAATAATGTTCACACCAGCACCATCTCCGACCCTCCAATCGTCTTCGGGAATACCCGCTACGGCTTCTAAACAGCATCAACAGCTACCAAAACTATCCACCCACCCATTTCGTCCTTTTCAAAGGCCAGCCGCCATTAAGATCCAACATCTCAGTACTAACTCGAAAGAAAATGACCTGCAGTTTCTAGAAAACCGATATTCCTGGTTCCCCAACGACGAAGTTAAGAAGACAAATTCTACAGTTCCACTTAGTAGCCAACTACAACCAGTTGAAGAAACAGCAACTACGATAAACAAAGAGGTTGAGATAAAATGCACCAAGCAAAACAATTACGATGACTTTGACGATTATTCCCACTATGAGCAACAAAATGATAAAGATGACTACGACTACGATTCCATGCTGGATGAAATAAACAGAATCCCTGAAGACTTCGACTTTGAAAACATACAAAGCTCGAGTAGTACCAACAACCAACTGTTATCCGATCCTTCAGCAAACCGTCGCCATCGTCGAAAGATGTTAAAGTCAAACTTCAGATACTCCCATTCACACCCATTGCCGACTTTAATGACCCTACCATCTGGACCTTCAAACCCTAAAAATGCATCAACGAATACAGTAGGTGGTAATACACCCTCATCGTTGATTCGAACTAATTCAGGAAATAGAATCGAGAAAGATGATCGGACAATAACTTTATTCAAACCCATATCCAGAAACAATTCACTTTCACGTGCTGAATATGAATACACCGCGAACAAACTAGGTCCAAGAGACGTTTATCAACGTGCTAACTTAGACGTTAGTGGCAGTGAAGAACAACTCACAAGCATATCAAAGAGTGAAGTAAACGAATTTGATAATTCATTCGAACATGCAGTTGATAGCTACTACATCGAAGATACTGTCGATAATCATTCAAATCAAGGAAGTCTGTACAACTCAAGCTATAGTAGTATCAATAACACTAACAACAATCACGATGGCGGCAAGAGTAATAGACTAAGCATGACAGATACAGATAATATCCTTGATGAAGATGATTTAGAGCTTTTAACACCGCTGAACTCAAGAGACTTGCCGTATATCAAACAACAGCACAATTCACCGCTGACTACCATTAGTGAAGTTTCTTATGATAGTACTCTTGCCAAATCTCCAAACATTTCTTGAATCGCATTTGCTCTCTTTTCACTTCTGTTGCCACCTTTCCTTGATTTGATTGTTTTGTTTTCAAGTTTGCATTTGTGTTTTTCCCTTTATCTTCGTATCATTTATCGATATACGCTGTGCATCACATTTCAAAAATAAAAATCATTTTATTTGTTTGATTACCTATTTATTTACAGACTAATATTCATTATCAACCCATATTACAATTTAAACTCGTTAATAAAAAAACGAGAAACAAAGTAATTACACAAATCTAATAAATATCTACATATCACTCGTAGTAACAAAAGAAAACCTCACACATCTTTCCTAAAGGTAAAATTACAACTCGAAGCTCGACTTCTTGACCGTTGGTCACCACCACCAGCTTTGTTAAAAAAAGGAGGATCTTTGAAGAAAATAGACCCTGTGGAGAAACTATTAGAACTTTGTCTTGAACCTATTTTCACAACTCTTGTGATACTATTATTCTTACTACCATCATCACCACGACTATGAATACCATCACTATCCGCTTTTCCATCTTCAACAACAATTGAGTCAGGCGAAGGCTCATCTTTTTCAGTAGCTTTAACATCCCCTATTTCAAAATTTCCCTTTCCCCCACTCCCAGGTTCTTCACTTTTATCAGCTGGTGTTGACGTTGGACTTGGTGTATCAGTACCTGGTGAACAATCAGATTCGCTATCAACTTCATTGACAACGGTTTGCATAACTGGTTGTGGTTTCTTCTCCGCTACAGCAACATCACCAAAGAAAGCAAAATTTGGTTTCTCTGCCATTGGAGGATACATTGACTTAACAGGAATGCTGTTAATTGCCATTGGAGAATATAAGCACGATGACCGATTCATTTCCGAATTCCATGGCGGCTGTTCTTTTTGTTTTGAGTCTTGTTGAGCTTGTTCCATTTGTTGCTGTTGTTGTTGTTGCCGTAACATTTCTCGTTCTTTCCCCTTCACCGAAATTTTCTTTGGAAACACAATCTCCAGTGGATATGGTAATCCATCAATAGTCAAATAATCTGTTTTTTTAACGTTCATTCTTGTTTTCTGTGGTAAGATTATTGAAGTTTGGTTGTTGTCAAAGGTCTGCCCAAATTTTACAGGCGACGAGTGCCTTGCCGTCAACTTCCTATTGAAGCTAGTATTGTTGTAGTGATTATGTCTTGCTGTTAGATCTGTTGTATTGTAATCAGCGGAAGTTGGCAGTTGTTGTGGTTGAATCGGTCTCTCTACCGAAGTTGATGGTTTGAATTCAGCGGTTAGTTCAGATGATGACGAAGAGGTGGTATTATTCATTACCAAGGAGTGATTATAAGGGGAACTCATCTCCTGTTTATTTTGTACTCCACTTGCCAATATTATTGGTTTAAAAGTTGCATATAGACTTATGAAGGAACAAGCAAACTGATTACTAGAGGCAAAAGAGGTTTGATCCCCTTTTATTTTTAAGTGTGCCTTCAATATTTTTTGGGTCTCGGGCTTTGACTTCTAATATTAGCGCTGTAACTTAAATCATTACCAGGACCAAACCTGTAATAAATTAAACACATTAAATAAAATTAGATCGAACTAAACACATTAAATAAAACTAGATCAAATCAAACATTAAAACTGAATCTCATCGCCTTTCGTAACCCTTCCTAACCTATCAACACCATCAATTCTCACTTTAAACCCACCAACGGACCTAGCCACATTCTTTATACGATTCTTCTTCTTCTTCTCATCGTCATCAGTATTATCAAAGTAGCCAAGATCATTAATTAGGAATGTTGAACAGTTAGATGTTCCTTTGAATTCATCATTAACAAAAACCAAATAGTACAACAGTTCTTTAATGTTGCCCTCGTTCGCCGAACACCAACTTAATAAGATCTTACTTTCGTTTCTCAAGTGAGTATATTCAATTTGCTTTGATTTAACAACAGGTATCGTAAAAAAATCATCAGAAGGATAATTATTCGCATTGGTTATTGACAACTCACCAATTTTCAGAACAGGTATTTGCTTGGTTGATTTATCCTCTAAATCCTTCCTTAACAACAATGCGCTTGAACTGGCCGAAGATGGAGATGCACCAGTAGTAGTTTGTGTTTGTTTACCGTACCCTCCGAACGGAAAAGGTCTTTTACCGTTCTCATCAGAGCCAATGGAAAAATCAGATGGGATTAATATCCAATCCTCATCCTCGTCACCTTGGTACAGTTCAGAATTGATCAATTTCTCGTACTCCTCGTTGTCCATGACACTAGTGATTACAGAATCTTCCATAACGTAAGATCTGTAAAAATTGTCAGTTGCACTAGTATCTGAATCATCGTATGATAACTCAACCGATTCCAACACTATATACTCTCTTGAATTTTGTAAATTAATAGTAAACGTTTCATCAATCGTGAACCATTTTCCCGAAGTAGTAAACAGTGGGATTGTCAAATACCCTGTTCTTAACTTTGTCACAGATCTGAAGCGACGTTCGACATAGTATTTAACCTTTAATTTGAAAATTGATTTCGTTTTGTGGTTTAGCTTATAGGTGATTTTAACGCCCATTGTATGGAAATGACAATCTTGCTTGAAATTGAATAGTGTAATGTTTTTAATTGTCTGATCATTGAAAATTTGATATCCTCCATTTTCAACCAATTCATTATATTTGATCTCTAAACATGATCCACCGTTGAACGAATCAAATTTATTGATGTTGAATTGTAATCCATTTTTGTCCTTTCTGTTAACAAACAAAGGAATTTCAGACTGTAACGAACCGTTAACCCAATTCTTATCGTAAACTTGTTCGCCAGATTCAAAAAACTTGTAACCTTCACCAACATTAAAACTTGTATAAAACATGAAACTTGAATCGTTAATTTTATAGACCGAATTATTGAAAGGCTCAATACTGGAGGCAATCGAGAATTCAGATTCAAATAAACCGATCCAGAATCTAGTATCATTTTCAATGAATTGCTTAGCACCAAGGTATTCATAAGTCCAAGCTGGTGCAAACAATGCGACGTTTGATTTATACTTCTTTATCATTTGACAAGCTAGACTTGAGTCAAACCCACCTTTACCAACTAAAGCACCCCTACCCCAAACATCATAACCAACAAATATCTTGTTTTGAACACCTAATATACCAACATTCTTGATATTCTCTTGTAAGTTTTTAATCGTCCACCAATAATTAGTCAAAATTGAATCTGTTAAATTGTAAAAATTAACGTTCAAATCAGTGACACCATTCATGTAATAAACTTTGTTGCTTGGATATAAATAAGAGTCATACCAGATCAATTCGTTCCTATTATTCGATACATGCAATTTAGCTTTCAAAATGTCGATAAAAGGTAGTAACATATCTGATATCTTTTCATTACTAAATTTGGTTTCAATATTCAGCAAAAAACCATCAAATCCAAAATATGCAACCAACTTAACCAAAATATCAACAAACAAAAAGTTACCGTTTGAGTCAACCTTCAACAACTTATCCAACTCTTCGTAGTCGGTTGAAGCGTTGCCTTCAAAAATGATTGTTCCTAAACATTTTATCCCATTCTTGTGACATAAATTAATCCAATTAACTGGCGGCACACTGACTCTATGATGTGAGAAATAGACAAAAGTGTCAATGAATTGCGGATATTGTAAAAAGTATCTAGTTCCATTAGGATGTGGGAAATAGCCATTCGGTGAATCATCTTCATTGGGTTGATAACCACCTTTTAAATCATGACAAACCAGTAATTTCGTTCGTTTCTCTTGGATGCTCCCAGGTATTTGTGGACTATGGCTGTTACTTGAGTCTTCCTTCGTTGATCTGGTATAAGAGGATAATGATTCAGTTGCGATTTTGGATTTATCGAGGTCAAAGTTATAGGAAGAGTTCCGGCCTGTTATTGCAGTATACCATGTTTGTAAATTGGCTAGGTTGTCGAAGTAGGTTGAATTAGGAGTATTATTGTATTCCTGAGATGTGAAATTGTTGTCTAAGTTTATTTTTCTAGATTTCTTCATTTTTGTTGGTGGGTCTGAGAAAGCTTTTGTTTTCCCTTCTGTTGAAATACCGATGGTTTTATCTTTGTTGTTGTTGTTGTTGTTGTTTTTGCTTTCTGAGATATTGCTTTTAATATCTTTTGTCCCAATTTGGGTTACTGATGAGGTATTAATTTCTCTTTTAGTAGACTCTCTTGGCTTTGGATGATTATTAGATTGAGGACTTGGATTAGGGTATCTTGTTAAAAGGAGCTGAGGTTGGGAGTTGCATAGGAGTTGGTTCAGAGGATGAACAAAAGTAGAAGGGATGTCTAATGTGTCAAACAATTTGAAAGAGAAAAGTGAGACAACTAACTTAGCCAATAGCCGATTTGGATAAATTGACTAGGTTTAATGACGCTAAAACAAGAAGAGGTTAGGAATCAATAAGAATAGTAGTATCATGTTATACAAAGTATTGATATACATTTACACATGCATACACAGATAATCCCAATAGTAAAGGGCACTTTATCTACCCTCTTGAAATGGGATATTGTGGGGGGGCAAGGGAAAACCACACCTTTGCACTACAAAAATCAAACGTGAGTCAAAAAACCGACGAGAAAACCGACGAAGCGTCGCTGATCCCAAAGTGCACTGCCCAGTTTCTATTAATAAATTTTTTAGAGTAGAGTAGCCTAGTAGTAGTAATAGTATGGTATAGCCATCCAGGGGTATCTATCAGCTGTATGCCATATATATTTGTATATACTTGAGAAAGTGGATTTGACGAACACACCTTTTCTGATACGGCACGCTTACCGCTTATACGTCAAATCCCACTGTGCAGTATACCCTCTGAGTCATCGCCGTGTATAAACCAGCATGAATCCTTAGTCTCTTCTCCAAGAACAGAATTTCATGGGTGAGTGGATGGACAACAAAGTGAGGCGCTGGGCTTTCCTGTTTAAATGAAAGTGTTTTCCTACGCCGTGTTTGAAAGTCGCACCGCGTTGCTCCCTTCGTTTTACCGGGGAATTTTAAATCAGGAAAGGAGGCGGGCCGGCAACCAAATAGAGGCTGATCTGCTGGTTGTTTGAAATTTTGCAAATATATTTTTTACTATATACATCAAATCATATATATAGATCATCTGTGTTTATTTTATTTTACCTTTCACTTAATCATTCAAACGTGCCTTTCTTTACTGAATAATCATTCACTACTACTAACTCCTCTTAGCACCTTTTTGATCTTTGAGTATATACTCCATTCGTTCTTTAAAGCAATATTTAGATTCTTACAAACTAAGTTATACACAAAACTCATATAGACAGTTATTGTTCGCTATAGATAATAAACGCACTCCCTACTTACAACACTTAACGTCACATCAACCTACAGATTAAAATGGGTATATTTAGAAGATCCTCTTCCACTTCCTCGAACGACAAAGTCAAGTTAAAGATCACTCACGATGACGAAAAGAGACTTAAAATGAGATCTCAAAACGTTCATGATCCGATTTTAAATGCCGTTAACGAAGCACAACCATTTGACGGTGCTGCTAATGACCATCAAAGACAGTCGTCTTTAAGTGAGTTAGGTATGAAAGATATATTCGGCAACCCAATCATCTCTCCTGACGTTTCTAACCCTTCAAGATCAAGAGATGAAAGACCAATGGATACCATACGGTCATTCGAATACGCAATCACTGGTGATATGATTTACAAACAACAACTGGAAACTCCTCAATTAGGCTGGAGAGTTAGAAACGATTTCCCACTGTTTGCAGGTAATCCATATGCTCAAACAAACGACACGCCAGCCGCTAATGCTCAATACGATGAATTTGGCCAACCGGTTTACAACTCTTATCAACAAAGTTCCGGGGCCGAACAAGGTGTTTACACTGCTCCTGCTCCAAAGGTCGAGACTAAAAAGAAGAGAGGTCTATTCGGAAGAAAGAAGAAGGTTAATAACTAGTTCCACTTAACGAATATGCCTTTTTCTAATTACTTTTCTGTTGTTATGTCTTTGTTCCAACTTATGTTTTAATGGAAGAATCAATATTGATTATTCACGTGGATAAAACCGTTGAGTAATATATGTGATTCTCATCCTTCATAGATTTCTCTACCACCTAGAGTTGTTTACTGTCTTGTTAATTTTATGCTTTATTTTTCCTTAAGGCCTTTTCTGCCTCTCTCTCCCCTCTCTGTTTTACTAACTACTTATACTTTGTTTTATAATTTTTACTGTTTTATCTTTTTTAATAATGTTTTGAGTGTTTTCTTATACTTTTCTTTTCTGATCTCTTTTTTTTGTTTATTACTTATATACTATACCAATGTGTTCATTATCTGTCTCAAATGTTTCGAGTTTACAACAACTATCTAAACTCCTTCCTTCCTCATACCCAGCAAGGAAGGCGGAGTTCAAACTCCCTCCCTTTTTATCAACAAAAGATTGTAGCGCGTAAAATAGAATTTGCGTCTACTGTCAGGTGATAGCAAACCACATGATAACCTTTTTGCTAACTAACATACACACCTCTGCACAAAGCAGCAAAATATATCACGTGATAATTAAGTAGTGTCCTGCCCAACCTGTTCCAAAAAGTTTTTTTTTCTTAGAAAGCTCTGTATTTTTTTTATCTTTAAAAGGTTTTGAATAGAGTAAAATGGATTTCTTTTCAACACTAACTGATCAGATTTAACTAATTAAACAATAGAGAAACAATTAAACCTTACGAAATGCTAAGAAGACAGGCAAGAGAGAGAAAAGAGTACCTTTACCGTAAGGCCCAACAATTACAAGAACAAACGTTAATTCAAAAGAGACAACAATTGAGTACAGCATTAGCAACAGGAAAAAACCTTCCAAAAGAGTTAGCAGACGATAAAAAATTGCAAAAAGATTTTTTATACGATGAATCAGCCCAAGATATCATTGACGATGAGTATTCCAAGCTATCCGGATTAGTTGAACCAAAAATCATTATCACAACATCAAGATCCCCATCTACCAGACTAGCACAATTTACGAAAGAGTTAAAGCTCATGTTCCCAAACGCAATGAGATTGAACAGAGGTACATACGTCATGTCAGCATTAGTAGACACATGCAAGAAATCCAACGTGACGGATTTAATAGTTGTTCATGAACACAGAGGTGTTCCAACAACACTTACTATTAGCCACCTACCACATGGTCCAACAATTACATTTACATTACACAACGTTGTCCTCCGTCACGACCTCCTCAACGCCGGAACACAATCCGAAGTGTACCCACATTTAATATTCGACAACTTCGGGTCGAAGCTAGGTGTAAGAGCGGTTCAAATTTTGAAACATTTGTTCCCACCTGGTGTTAAACCCACTAGTCCAAGAGTTATCTCGTTTATTAATTTAGATGATTTTATTAGTGTCAGACAGCATGTTTATGTGAAGACTAGGGATGACTTGGAAGTTAGTGAAGTTGGTCCTCGTTTTGAAATGAGACTGTTTGAAATTAGATTGGGGACTTTGGATGATAAAGATGCGGATGTTGAGTGGCAGTTGAGAAGATTTGTGAGGACAGGTAATAGAAAGAACCATTTGTCTTGATGGTAGGTATTTTAGGATGACAAGATGGGCGAAAAAGGCATTTGTCACTTTGACGATAAGATTTGTATATTATTTTTGTTATTTTAATTAGTGACTATATCTCTAGATTAATACATTAAACAACCAATCTGTACAGATAAGGATCTAGGTAGTTTAATTCATCATTTCTCTTCAAATAAGAAGCAAGAACACCGCCTCTATCCTTATAGAAGCTGTAGAACATACGTTTAACCATTCGTTTTCATTAAACAACAGTTAAATCGTCATTCGTGGCAATGATCACATGATAAAGAAGTTTGGCAAAACATTAATATACAAACCTATGAAAATAGTGGTGAAAAACAATTCGCCCAACCCAAATAGCCAAATAGTGTATTATATAAAGCAAAGCAAGTTCACAACTCTCCTGTTAAGTCCAAAAACGAAAGGACAAACAAAAACCCCCCATCATCGCTCTCATTCACATTTTTTTATAGAAAATTATAGGATTAGTGGTTTTAAACATACATAAAAAATAGCACAAGTCTCACACAAATAAGGAATATCAAAACTCCTATAAGAGGAACACAAAAAACCGTAGTAAGTAGCAGTTGGGAAAACATAAATATAAATATATATAAGAATAGAAAAAACAAATTCTCTCTCAAAGGGAAAAACAGAAACTGAAAAGGAAGGGTAAAAGGAAAAAGGAAAAATACACGTACATATAAAACAGAAAATTCAATAACAAGACACAAGGAAAAAGTCACTAATTAATAACCCAATAAAACAGTAAAACAGAAAACGGCCAAAACAAAACAAGGAGTAAAATAGTGTTAAGAAGTTTATCAATTACTAACAGTAACAAAACTAGAACCATCTGAACTTTCATTATCTTTACCGTTATCGCCAACCATCAACAAATCATCAATATTCTGTCCTTTGTTTATCCCACTTGAACTAGCGCCAAAACTATGCTGGGAAGATAATGAAGACGATGTAGACATTCTCTCACCGCCAACAGCTTTAGGTGTCTGTAGCATAAAAGACGAAGGCGAACCACCAGTACCACTACCACCACCACCGGATGCTGCTGTGGCAGAATTATGTAAATGGTGTAAATGTGGGACACTGGCATTTGACAGTTTTCTCGACAATCCCATTAATTTCAATGGGGCACCGCCTGTTGTTGGGGACTGATATTGTGGTTGGTATTGCGGTAGTGAGTTATTTGATAATGGATCACTGGAGTCAATATCGTTGTTTGTAGATGTATTCGTAGATGCAGCAGACGAAGCTGCAGACGAAGCAGGTGCCGAGTACTGTTGTTGTTGGTGTTGAGAGTATTCCATCGCTGGTTTACGTTGTTGTTGTTGATAACTTGTTCCAAAATTTGGCGATTTCAGAAAAGAGTTTCTTCTTGAATTAGGTAGCGGACTACTTGTTCCTGTGTTAATGAATGGTAGTTGTGGTGGTTGGGATGCTGTTGGAGATCTTTGTAGCAATCCTGACGATGACATAGAGTTAGTTCTTGATAATCCACCGTTACCGCGCTGCCCTGTTGATGATAATGTTGTTGAGATGGATGGTCTACGGATGGAGAATTCTTGATCTTCAGAGTTAATCATATCAGCATAAGAACAAAAAGAGAGTTGAGATTTGTTGGATCTTAATAGTGGTGATGTTGGAGCTGATGAATTTGAGTTTTGTTGGATTTGGGTTGTTGTATTAGAATGACTCAGGGTTGGTCTTGGGATTTGCTGTGATTGTGAGGATTGGGATGGGGATTGTAGTTGAAATTGTTCTGTTAAATTACTGAATGAAGATTGCTTTGATCTAGCCAAATTTGAGGATGAAAATGACATCTTACGATAGTTTGAAGATGGCGATCTAAAAGCAGCCTGTAAATTAGCAGTTGATGATCTTCTTGGTGAAAATTGCATCATTGCATCAACAGTTTCTTGTGGTGCTGATTCTGACATTGAAGCAGTTTCATCCAATGAAGCGGGAACAAAAGCTTCGGAGGTGAAATGTCTTGGTAAAGATGGTGGAACCGGTTGAGTGTCAATTAATTGATCTTGAACAAATCTTTCAAAAATCAAAGAATCTTGTCTATTCATTGAAGCCGCACTGTTACTTGTATTTGATTTAACCTTTGTTGGCAATGTACCCGAAGTTTGATTTGAATACAAAGAAATTTGATCATTTTCTAAACGTTGATTAGCCGAACCAAATTGTTGTGTTTGTTCATCAGATAATGATAATGGAGAGTTCATTTGCGGATTAGTTGAATTGGGATCCTCTGAATCTGTAATCTTATTAGAAGAATCTTCTTTTTTAGAACTTGGTTTTGATGAAGATGATAATGATGAAGTGTTATCGTTTCCATTGAATGAAAACATTGCCAGTTTGCTCTTAGCAGCTAATGAAGAATTAGAGTCTTTACTTGATGGAGATAACATCTTATTGGAGTATTATATTTAATTATATTAAATAATGAGGGTAAGAAATGATATAGCAATTAGATTTTTATATGATTGATGACAATAAATGGGGTTAAGGATGGTAGTAACTGTTTTCATAAATATAGATTTCTTTTTGTTTGTTGTTGGATGATATGAGAGTTTAGTGGTCAAGCTATATTTTATATTTTCTGGATAGGTGAGTGTATTATGTATCTAGATAAAAAAATAACCAAGTAAAGAAGCTGTTTATCGATTTGTTGGAATAGGTAGATTAGAATTGAATTCACGAGTTGTGAAGTAAAGTGAATTGATTGAATTGGATTCGTTGGATTGGTTGGAATGTAAGTATTTGCTTTAAATTGGACAAATTTCTATTAAGGCGATTAACTTGTTGGTCGCAATAAAAGAAAGATGGTGATAATTATATAGGGATGGGTTTATAGACAGATAGATAGATAGAGGAGAAAAATATGTTAATCAATTATCATTTTATTTGATGGAAGTTTACAGAAAACGAAAACGGATTGAAAGTAGGATGGTTGGATAAGAAAGGTTTGGGAGGCCGCCATTTCATCCGGACAATGAAGGTTTAAGGTACTGCAATGGGTTTAGTAAAGGTGTTTACGGAGATGCGTTGTGATTGGGCAAACGGAGAATGTTGGCCTGTACGTGAGAGCGAGAGAGAAAGAGTGTGTGTGTGGGTTAACTTGGTTTGTGGGCGGGATAGGCACGGGCTTTGATGGATATGTAAAATAGAGGGTGACTGATATATACTCACTATATGGGATGATAGTACTGAATTATCTCCAATATAGGCAACAGTAAAAGCAATACGTCACTGTTTGTACCCATACCGGCATCCCATCGGAAGACATTAAATGATGAAACTCTCGAATGTGAATCGGGAAACAACGCCGCATTAATTCCGGAAGTGGAATTAGTATGCCGTTGGAGACAATAGCACCGGAATGAAAGCATAAACTATATCGTATTATAGAGGAGATAGAATTCATCGTCATATAGATACAGATAGATAGCATATCGATGGTAAGGTATCCTCTTTAACGATAAATAATCCAGTACTACTAGTATGCAATTTTTAGGGTGGTAACATTGAATATACAGTGATGGGAGTGCACAGTTTGAATTAATTTATTATAGACATACTATATTGATACTACACCCTATGTTTACAGCTTATAGCTAGTGATTTTTGTGGGTGAATGATCAAATCATGAATTGTAGGTCGTGGTTACCTAAATGTGGATGTGAATGTCGATGTATGGGGCCCTTTGTGAAAGATCTGTATACACAACACAACAACAATGGTAACATCTCCCGTGGATCCCGGATTAACAGGTCTCTCTTCGCTCCCAACAAAGCCTATTCGATTACTAACAAGGCGGTGTTCAAATCCCAGCCAACTAAAACTACGAAATACAAACAAAACCCGTACACCTTTTCTTTTTCCTTCCAGCTCCCCCGCATCAGAACAAGAAAAACACAAAGCCTTTGAAAAGCGTCTCTGTTTACTACTTTACATCCCATTCACTCATCAATCATTTATATCTTCATGACCTTCACCGATCGAGACCGGAGGCCTCCAAAGTGGGGTCCATTCATCTGTACAGCTACTAACAGCATATTTCCCAACCTGTTTCACACATATTCTGCCAACAACATAGTATCAATAATCGACAAAATAAATGATCCTTTAAATTCAAATTCAAGACACTCGACATATTAAATGGCTTGTTAATAAACCAAAAACTCTCCAAAACTGTTTCGTTTAATTATTTTATTCTGGTAATTTTGTAGCTCTCTGCCTTGCTTGTATAGTTAAAGTCAGACTTAGCTTAGTTTATGGATTACAAGAGGAAATGCCGTACCGTAACATTTCTATTCCGAACTCCGATTCAGTAGTAAGTTGTAAAACAAAGCGTCAACTGTAGGTGCTTTTTTGTTTTCTCTAGTGATCAATGATTGTTAGGACGGACTTTGTTTCCATATATTTATAGTATCAACGACAACTCTTCTTTTCAGTCTCGAAGCTTATATATGGACATCTATGCAGTTCGCCAATTTCGCCAATTTCGCCAATTCCGGCCACTAACAAGCTATTTACTTTCACACATACTAGTATTTGATTATCAACAGGCTTCTTAAATAAAAGTCCATCGCCAACATAACTTCTGTACATGATATAAATAAATGGTACGATTAATTAATTAATATTAATTAATCAAATCGGCATTCGACGAATACAAATAATAGCAATTACGATTTTGAGTTGAAAGACTTGGAAAAAAAGGAAGTTAGTTGTTGAATCGCCAGTAGCGGTTATCTGATGCAATATTAATAGCAAATTGGAAAAAATGTAGGTAGTGAAATGAACAAAAAGAAGGAGCCAATAAGGCAGCCATGTTTCTAGAAACCATAATATTGTATTCTAGAACAGGTCGAAGCACACTAAATAATTTTGTCTCTCCTTGTTCTGTAATAAAAAGTATATCTAGTAATCTCTGGGCTATAGATTATAAATTGGCTTTTTCTTTTCATCTATCATCCTTTCATTCTGGAGGCTTTTCCCTGTACTCTTTAGTAAGTTTGATCGTTTGCAACTAGAGTTGTGTGAAGAGGGTTTCGTTCAAGCCCTCTAGTGCATGATAGATATCGAACGATGTTGGTAAATTGATCGGATTCTACTAGTTGTCTTCCATAGGAAATCGTCTGATTACTACTACTGCTATCTACCCAGCTACATAACAACACCAACAACACCAGTGTAAAGGGAACCAATTCAAAAAGGATCGATTTTAATCAATCTGTATCATATCATATCATATCACGTGCCCTCCCACTGTTTCAGGGAAGCACGTCATTTTCAAATCCCGAGCGCTTCAAAAAAATTTTGACGTTTTTTCTTTCTCTGCTCAAATACCACCCTTATTGATCCTTTTTTTCATCTCCATTTTAGATACTTTTATCAGTGGATAGTTTGGATGAACTGATTTGTTTGTATGGGAAATTAAGTTCTTCTTTGGACAGAGCTTAGTGTTTTTTTTTCAAATAGAACTGACAAGTTCTTGCTCATTCATTCATTCATTCAATTTTGCAAGATCTAACCTTCAGGCGCTGCTTGTGAACCAGATAATTTCAAGTTTAGTTTCTCCCGATACTTTAGATAGCTCACTAACTTGAACTGGCAAGTCATCAATCAAAAGGTAGCAATCAAGTAGGCTGACTTCATTAGTAATACATACAATTGATCATCGTCCTATTACATTCCGATCAACTGTCATTGCACTTTTGCTTCTCCACATTTTTTTTTACATTTTAAGTACTCTGCATATTCAAACGCAAGAGGAGGAATTTGACTCTTTTATTCCGGTGAGCTGCAATAAGATAGTGTATACTTACTTAATATATCCACTCATTTAGACTATACAGTTTCATAAAAAATACTCTGTCCTACAAAAGACTACCATCTGTTGATTTGTGGGGAAGTTTTATTTTTCAATATACATTATATAATAAGTTCCAATTTGCATTTTGTTTCAATAACTACCAATAACTAATAACTAATTATCATAAATTTCAGAGAAATTCATCATTTTCAATAAAAATAACGACATGGATTACTCAACGGCAACAGCTAGCGCAAGAACAGGAACACCGCTAACAAATTCAACCGGGTTACCGGACTTGGACCCACCATCAGTAACAACAAAGAAGAGATGCTTCGATGATGAAAGTACAAGTGACGAAGATGACATTGATTCATGTCTATCGTCTTCCAATCAACATCAACCAAGACCAACGATCTTATTCAACAATACTGATCTAAACAGTATGAAAAAGCTGAGAATGAGATCGACTATCAATAACTCTGACTCAAGAACTCAACTACTACAGAGAAATTCAAGTAGACGAACACCATCAATTGTTTTAAAACAAGCTCATTTCAATAAAACTAACAGCTATGAATTATTTGAATCAGTGACTAATTATAACAACAATAGTAATAGTCAGTTGAGTTACATCCCATCAAACTCGAGCATTAAAACAACCATTCCTTCGGATGTCAACTTCTTATCGCTTCAACCTAAAGTCCCATTGGTTCTTTTCCTATTCGGAACTGGCTGTGATGATGCAAAATTCCTCGATGGTTTAAACCACATGTCACATACTGTCAACCACAACTCCAACAAACCAACTTCATTCATTGGTGTTTCTGCGTCTTTTGCACCTGACTTCAACAACTACAACTTTCCAATAATCGTTGATGAAAACGGTTTGATTGCGAGAATGTTGGGATTGTTGGATCCTTTGGGTGGTGGTAAATATCCGATTGCTTCTGTGTTGGTGTTTGATAATTGTGACGAAGGGGTCGGATTGGAGGTTGCTAGAGTTAAATTGGGCTATGATTTTGGGAATTTTTACGGCAGTAATAATTCAGCTAGTTCTCTCGAGAGTGTTTTGACTAATGTCTTGGAGTACATTAGATGAATTCTTTCTTCAAGTCTGACGGTGTTATTTACTTTTTTTTCACAATTGGGTTTAATTTTTCTTTTATCCTTTCATGAGTTGTTATTCCATGAAAGTGTTGTTTACTTTAAAACAAAAGCCGGTTACGCTTTCACTTATTTATCTCTGTACTTTAAAAAAGACTCATAATTGATATTCTTTTCTGAATTTAAAACAATAACAAGTAGGACTAAAATTACATTCAAATGTAGATAAACACATACAAAAAAACAGTCAAAAACAATTACTCTTACTGAGAAACCAGATCTTGTCTTTCCTTCTCTAACGATTTGAACTCAACTGTCTTTGCATCAATCTGTTTTCTGATATCAATCAACGCCTTTTCAATTCTATCAATCTCATCTCTTTCCAGATCCTTCGTAAATGCCGACCCACCAGTCCCAAAATCATGTCCTTTCCCTTCCACTTCACTCTTTGACGGGAAGTACGAACTTGGTTTCGTCGTTAGGATCTTAAACATCTTTTCCGTAGGTTCATTGAACACAATCTCATCGTACAAAATAGATTCAACGTGGGTTCCATCATCAGTGGTACCTGTCCCATTCCCAATGGGGCTACCAGCACCAGTTGTGCTGGATGCACCATATGGGTGGAGTTTTAAATGATGGTAAAAGGTTATGTTTTTCTCACCACAGTCGTTATTAAAATATATTTTAATAACGATTTCGAATTCACCCCACCCGGTTTCGGTGACTTCGAACGGTGGTTCTTCGATGGATCTTGTGGCATTGTTATACGTGTCGTGGAGTTTGAAAACGACTTTTTTCACGTATGTTGATAAATCAACGTTTGAATTGATCCTTTCATTTCCTGTTGATGATGATGATGTGGGTTGTTTTGGCGGTTGGAGAAGGTCAGCAACAAAGACTTTCCAAGTATGTGTGTGATCTTGGGGTGCATCAGGTGGTAATGGATTAGTATCGGAAATTTTCTCCGCTGTGTTTCCATATATGATTGATTTTGAAATTGATATGTTTTTCAACCTTTTGGAGTTTGTCGTTGGTGGTGCCATTATTCCCTATTAAAAAGAAAACTATCAATGATTTTCGTTCACTTGTTCAAAAGCCTGTGAGCGTGTATGTATTCCTTGATAAACAGCTAATAACTTGGTTGTTTGTGGCTGAATGTAGATAACGGCAATACAAACAAGTGTATTAGTGTATTTGAGTATTATTTACTCTGTAAAAAAACGACTTCAGAAATTCTGGCGATCTGCGCATGCCAAATTCGTTTACAGCGTCTAACCTAACTGTCTGCCCAACGAATTACAGATACAGATACATAGTATTGTCGAGTACAAACTAGAATGAATCAACAATTTAGAGACTTATGATGCATAATTGGGGTGAAATATTAAAGATATTTTTTTCTCTTTTCTGAAACACATAAATATATACATTAAGGGAAAGCTTGATAATAAAATTACTGTGAATGGAAAACGGAGGTTAAACAAATATATATATAATAACAACTATCAATGAAATAATGTAGGGGAGAAGGAAAATTTTGTATTTTTGTTTTGAAGATATAACAACTTCTATCGTTCTAAAATTATTAAAACACGTCAACGAGCAGACAACAACCTTGATTTAGTAAAGGATATTACATCATATCAGCAAAACCGGATCCCACACTCTTAACGAATCCACCTTCTTTAGCAGCCATTTCGTAGTACCCGTAGATAGTGGTAACGGCTAACAAGATTGAAGTACCAGAGCCTAAACAACCAGTTAAATCACTGACAACGGACAATGCACCAATTGTAGCACCACCGAAAGCAGCAGCTGTTGGGATTATCTTCTTCAATTCTTTGTAAACCGAGGTTTCTCTGTGTCCAGCGATAACCAAGCCTTGGTCTTTAAATTGTTTGGCAACGTCTCTTGGAGAAGAACCAGAGACTTCGATCCAAGTCTTGGAGAAGAAAGCACAGGTACCTAAAACAAAAGTCACATAAATGACGGTCTTGATTGGGTCTAATAAAGTATCAGCTAACGAAAATGGTGGTTGCATGTAGTAAGAAACACCAGAGACAGCAAACAATTGTTGAGCACCGGCTCTTGGTTCCCAAGTACCTAACAATTTAACAACGATGTTGTTTGGGAATCTTGAATATAACATTTGTGAAATAATGAAAATGTTTGAAGTTAATGCACTTTGTAACATGATTGGCATGTTTGAAGTGTAGAATAATCTAATTGGGTATGAACCATAAGGACCTCTTTGTCTAGTTGACTTAATTGGCAATTCAACTTTCAATGATTGTAAATAAACAACAGAGAAGAAAACTAATAAAGTGGCAACAACTTGGAACATGTTTGGTGCATTGTCTCTATAAAAGGCCTCTAATAAAGCAGCTTTCTTGGATTTCTTGGTGAACAACAAATGAACAAATGCTAAGATAGCACCTTCGAATTCGTTACCTCTACCTCTGTTAACGGTTGTTGGTGCAAAACATCTCCAAAAGATTTGTTCAGAAATGTTGGTAGCCATGAACAATGAAATACCAGAGCCTAAACCGTAACCCTTTTGTAATAATTCGTCCAGTAACAAAACAACAATGGCAGCAAAGACTAACTGTAAAATTAACAACAAACAGACACCAGTACCTAGATCACTTGGTCTACCGTACATACCGGTCAACACGTAAACAGTAGCTTGACCAACCGATAAAATAATAGCAAATAATTTTTGAGCAATTTGTAATAATTCCCTGTCTTGCTTGGATTCCATATTAACGGTTAACAGTTGGGTACCTTGTAACAATTGGAAAACCATACCGGACGTAACGATTGGAGAAATACCTAGTTCCATTAAAGTACCTCTGTTCGAAGCCATCATCATTCTTAACCAATACAATGGATCTGATGATTCAGAGGACGTAATACCGTACAATGGGATTTCAGACATCACTAAGAATATTAATAACGTAACACCTGTCCACATTAACCTTTGGTTAAAAGCAACTTTTCTTTCTGGCGCAATAACCTCTGGCAAGATAGCCGTAAAAGGTTTAACTAAGTCCAACACACGAACTGTTTTGAGTATGTGAAAAATTTGAACGGTAGAGTTCAAGTTAGATATCATTGTTAGTATGGTTGGATAAATTCTGGTATAACTAATGGGTTGGATCACGCTAATTGGATCAAGTTAACGAATATTCCAGTGAATGGGTATACCCTGAAGACAGATCACTCGTGACTTTTAAGTCACGAGTGACAGATCGAGGGAGATGAAAGGGAAGGAGATTATACTTACATCCACTCATATTTATGATTTGTTGAATGATTTATTGTCGATTGATAGTGGCCGAGTAGTATTAAAGATGGGAAAAGAGTGAAGAAGTGGTGAAACCGATATAGTAGTACAACAGAAGAGACTTAACCACAGGACAGACTGAAAGAACAAGTCACTTAATTGAGTTCTGTCGGCGCGAGTCCCAAGGCTGTGCAGAGGGTTTTCTTCCACTTTTTTCCCTTGACGTGTCTGAGTGTTTCGAGAGTTTTTAACATACAAAGACCATAAGAAGTGGAGAGCTAAAGAAAGTATAATATAAATAAATATAATTGAATATAAATAAATATAAATGAATATAAATAAAGGAACTAAGTAACTAATTGAAATCAGAAGAAGAGCAAATGCCATGGTTAACAATAAGGGTAAAAAATATTAGAACTACAATGTACACACCTATTTCTTAATGAAAGTCAACAACTTTTCAATCTCATCGTTAGAGCCCAACCAAATACCACTTCTTTCATGAATCTTTTTCGGAATCAAATCCAAAATTCTTTCACCTTTGTCGTTAACAGCTTTGCCGCCCGCTTGTTCCAACAACAAAGCCATTGGGAAACATTCGTACAAGACTCTCAACTTACCAGTCTTGGATTTAGAATCGGCTGGGTAACCAAACAATCCACCGTACAGTAAAGTTCTATGAACATCAGCCACCATTGATCCAATATATCTAGCAGAGTATGGCTTACCCTTGTTATCTTCTTGTGGTAACTTCAAAGAAGCAATGAAATCTTGAGCGCCTTTATCCCAAAAGTATGAATTACCTTCATTAATGGAATAAATGGCTCTCTTGTCAGGAATCTTTAAAGATGGCTTAGTTAGAATAAATTCACCTAAGTGGGTATCCAAAGTGAAACCGTTAACACCATGACCAGTGGTTAGCATCAAATGAGCAGATGCACCGTACATGGTATAACCAGCGGCCACCATTTCAGTACCTGATCTTAAAACATCCTTAATTGAACCAGAAGAACCTGGCTGGATACGATAAACACCAAAAATTGTCCCCACAGAAACACCGGCATCTAAATTGGATGAACCATCAATTGGATCACAACAAACTGCATAACTGCCTTCTGAACTTTCAAAAGTAATCAAATCTTCCTGTTCTTCAGAAACCAACACTCTAACGTTTCCTGAACCTTTCATTGCGTTAATGAAAATATCGTCACCAATGACATCCAATTTTTTTTGGTCGTCACCAGTGGCATTAGTGATACCTGATAAACCGATCAAATTAACCAATTCGGCTCTTCTAATGGTGTGAGCAATGAATTTGAAGGCGTATTGTAGGGCATTTAGTAATAGGGTAAGCTCACCTGTTGCTGTTGGTGCATATTTTTGTTGTTCTTGTAGAATGAATCTAGTTAAAGTGATTAAATCAGTTTTGATGGCGCCGTTAGCTTCTGACATGATGATAAATGGATAAATAGATAGGAGTTATATTTGTTTTTTGGCGATTCAAACGGAACTTAAATTAATGAACACAAAGGAGGCTTTCTTTTAATCAGGGCTATCAATTGAGTATTTATAATAAAATAAAGAAGTTTAAGAGAGGGAAGGAAATTTCTGAATGATTTCACAAAATAGACTAATATTGTTGTAGCCTGTTTAGTTAAAAAGAACAATTCAACGATAAAAAAATCAGGATGGATCACAACATGATAGCTGTTTGTATTTATAGTCTACAAAGCATATATAGACATAAAGATTACCTCCTGCCTATGGGATGATCTCTTACCATTGGATCTCGGGTCACAGTCTGCTTGAATGGCTGGGAGGAAATGCCTTATTGTACAGGCATCTTTCAACTGACTTTTAACCGGTCATCTTGTCTGAGTTGCTTTGTCTCCCCAAATTGCTGCTTTGGGGATTCCTTCCGGGATTGATTTGGCATCATCTGACAGGAAAACCTCCGGGGTGCGTGCAAGACTCTCCAGTTTGTGACGTCGTTCTGGGGTAACCTGGAGCACACTCGCCGGGCCTCGCCCCATCATCTTCTTTATCCGACCGCCGCCGATGAGGGAGTCAACCAAAGAGCGTTCTTTTATGCGTTATATGGGTATAATTTGTATATTCCTATGACCTGATTACTGCCAATAATGTCATCAAGTAATACGGTAAAGCATACACGATTCCAACGAAAAGACTTAGTGGTGAAACTGTGTGCACTAGCCAGTACACTCAAGCCTATTCAACAAACTCAATTTATAATTAAACCACTGATTCAAATGGGAATTAGTATTAACACCGAAACGAGATTATAGACCATTTAAATTATACGGAACCCAAGAATTTCGTCTTTCCTTTTTTTATCGGATTAATTGATATCAGGTTCACAAACACGTAGATTGTAATCTCTATATGATCCTTTTGATCAAAAACCCTCGTTCAGCAAATTTAGGCATTTAATTACGTCTTATCAGTTCAATCAAACTGAGGGTGAAACAGAAACTAAAGTTCTACGTTTTGCAATATTTCTAAACTTAAAATGTCACTATATACAATAAATTTCAATTCCCATCATGCAATATCAAGAAAACCTTCAATAGCCTTACTTCTGGCAGCTTCACTTAACGGTTTATCACCACTTAAATAACTCAAGAACAACAATCTACCAACCAATGGTTCATCAACAATACCCATCACAAACGGTTCCTTAAACTCACCTTTGTTGCTATATTGTTGGAAAGATATCTTCATTTTCCCACCTTCGACTAATTCCATCACCATTGTAGAATTCTTAAAAGCAGTCACTTTGTTGGATCCAAAAGCAGCACGTAATTGATCCAATCCAACGGCGATTTTCTCATCAGATCCATCTTCTGCACGTGTCAATTCCTTGTATTTAGGATTTGATTTGATAGATTTGATTAATCCATCACGTAAGTGGTTAAAATCCGTGTTTCTAACAGGAACGATCCTAGCTGTGAATCTAACACCTGAGTTCAACAAATTATCAATTAAAATAATAGACATTTCTTTATCTTTCAAAGCATTCTCTAAATGTTGTTTATGATTATCACCTGGAATTTTTGATTCATACAAATATTGCAAATAGTTTGAGTCTAGGATTTTGGTGACTAATGGGATATCGTCTTGAGCAATGTATAAACCTAGCGCATAAACTTTCATTTTTAGGAATGTGACGGCTCTAATACCATACCCCAATAACTTGAATTCTGTTTCTAATAATGGTTCTTTGGTTAATTTAGGGAACGAATCGACAGATGAATCAACAGATATTAAAGATTCTGGGTTAAGAGGTGCTGATGAATCATTTTCAATGGTTGGTTGGATTCTTAAGCCAAGAGTGGAAGTGGCAATAGCGGTACCAAATAACAAATATCCAAGTGTTTTCTTTAATGATGAACGGTGGATTTTAGTTGTTGTCGTCGTGACAGCTCTAAATGTAGGTTTAATTAGCTTGGACCCAGTTTGACTTCCAATAGCCTTTGAAAGTGGTGACTTTACAGCCGCTCTGAATGATCTTGAAACAAACATGTGTAAATATATATACTTTATATTTCAACTGCGATACTTGGCCCACAATCAAAGTTATTCCTTTGGGTCATCTAGAATAAAAACGAATGGAAAAATGTATCTGGCCTGATTTAGACTGGGTTCTATAATCAGTTCATCCGGTACCTTTCCGCAAGAAAATTTCCATGGCGCTTACCTGCTACAGGCACCATAGATTTCCCTACAGCCACCATAAATCACGTAATGCCCATACAAAAAGGTATACACTCATGACATAAGCAATTTTCCCCACCTTTGTTACCACACATTACCGCAGCAGTTAAATTACTTACTACTACAGCAACTAAATTCGATCCTCAACTACTATAGGGGTATCCCCTTGTAATCTGATTCTTCATCTAATTCTTTATCCTATCATGGAGCCACCAATGGAGCAAGTCTTTGAGACCAGAGATGAGGTGGGCAAAATTGATTATGTCATGATGGTAAATAATTTACTATATAATATGAGAATATTACGTAAATCTGTGGTGGCAGTAGTAAAGTCTGGGGTGGCTGTAGGCATTCCCTGAGTTCTATGCGACAGGGCATGCCGCTGTACAGAAGTAATTAGCTTGCTTATCTCTGTTCTCAAAGACTTGCTCCATGGGTGGCACCATGATAGGATAAAGAATTAGATGAAGAATCAGATTACAAGGGGATACCCCTATAGTAGTTGAGGATCGAATTTAGTTGCTGTAGTAGTAAGTAATTTAACTGCTGCGGTAATGTGTGGTAACAAAGGTGGGGAAAATTGCTTATGTCATTATATTGTTTTATTTACTATATAATGTGAGAATATTACGTAAATCTGTGGTGGCAGTAGGAAAGTCTGGGTGGCTGTAGGCATTCCCTCTCCCTAGACAAGTCTGTTGTCTCCTTAGGCGCTCCCGTCGATTAACAGATTTCCCAATGGGGGAAAACTTTCCTACGGGATCTCAAATGGATAGCCTATCTTCTCCAAGACTAATTAATTTCAATTGGCAACTAATTGCCACCAGGACTGTTCTTCTCCTGAAATATTTACTTCTTTCATCTTCATTTATCCTTAGTTGATCAATTAATCTAATTTTAATAAACTGTTTTGATTAGTCAACTGAATTTCCGGATCAAAACATCAAGACTCAAGTCATTTGTAAGATCATTCAACATCAAGATGTCCTCAACTTTCACTACTGAATCTGAGATTCAAAACTTTGGTGGTAAATTGGTTAAGCTATCACATTCATCACCAATCACCAAAACCAAAATGGATGTCAACTTATACTTACCACAACAATACTACGACAACCCTAGTGGAAAATTACCTGTCTTGTTATACCTTTCTGGTTTAACCTGTACTCCAAACAACGCTTCTGAGAAGGCGTTCTGGCAACCATACTGTAACGAATACGGTTTTGCTATGGTTTTCCCAGATACTTCTCCAAGAGGTGTCAACATTGAAGGTGAAGATGAATCCTATGATTTTGGTAGCGGTGCTGGTTTCTACGTTGATGCCACAACTGAAAAATGGAAGGAAAATTACAACATGTACTCGTACATCTTAAAAGATTTGTTGCCATCTTTGAAAAACGAGTACACGCAGTTGGACTTTTCAAACATTTCAATCACTGGTCATTCAATGGGTGGTTATGGTGCCTTAATGTTTTACTTTAGGAACCCAGGAATGTTCAAATCAGTTTCTGCATTCTCAGCAATTTCAAACCCATCTACTTGTGCGTGGGGTGAAAAATGTTTCACTGGTTATTTAGGCTCAGATAAAGCTAAATGGGCAGCTTATGATCCAACTGAATTGATTAAAAGTTACGAAGGTCCAAAAGTTCCAATTTTAATACATACCGGTAAAGCTGATCCATTCTATTACAGAGATGGACAACTTCAACCGGAAAAACTTTTAGAAGCGGCTGAAGGCTCCATTTTGAAAGGATTGGTTGATTCTAGACTGGTTGATGGTTACGATCATTCTTATTTCTTTATTAGCTCTTTTACTAAAGACCATGCTGCTCATCATGCCAAGTTTCTGGGATTAGCTTCAAAGTTGTAAGTCTCCGAAGACCGCTGAACAGTTGTCGTCTGTAGTCTTATTTTAGGAGATTATGTTGGTGCTTTTTCTGAATTTTATGAATACTTAGAATACTTAGATTTTAAAATATTGAATAAATTTAGTAAAATTTGCTCTTATAAAGAGTAAAAAGACATGAAGAAATGTAAATTTAATGTATAAATGTGTAAATATATATGAAAGAAACAAAAGAACAAAAAAAAAGAGCGTTGACACAAACACCGGATTCACAAGAAAAAAACAGGCAACCAAAAGACCTTATCAAGTCAAAAGGTTCAGAATTTTAACAAAATATCTCAAAGGAATAATAGAAATATAGACTTAACCCATGACCAAGAACACAGCACGTTCATCTTCAGTAACACCCTCTTGATGTTGTTGTTCTCTGTACCGTCTGTGTTGTTTTGGTTCTTGTCTTTGTAGTTGTTCAACTTCATGGATAATCATAGAAATGGTAGCCTTATTATATCTTGGCTTATGTGCAAAGAACAATCTAACTTCATCATCAGAGATTCTATCACCTTTACTGTTCAACATAACAGGTAATCCGTGCTTACCGCTACTTTTGTGACAGCCCTTCATAGCACCTCTATGATGTTGTTTACCCATAATGTCCATATGATTGGATTGCTTATTGTTGTCATTAGTGTTACTATGACTTGATTGATACGCTTCTTTAATATCTTTGATACGGTTACATAGCTCAATCAACGCTGAGAATCCGAATAATAATAGAATAGTGTATTGAACGATTAATCTTTTAGGAGAAACTTGTTTAACTGGTGTAGCTGATTCTTCTTCTTTTTCTAAAAATGCTTGTTTTTCAATATCATTATAAGAAGGTAAGTCAATTGGCGATTGTAATTGGTACAATTCCTTCTCGTTCATGGTGGCGTTATCGCTATCGTGGCCTTCAGAGGCAACATATTGTGGAGGTTGTTCGTTGCTAGTGGTTGTGTCAGCGGACATTTGAGAAAATAGTGGACCGTATATATGCTTTGGAGATTTCATACACATTGTTGTAGTAAGTGTGAAGCAGTGTTGCACTGCAATGGAAGAGGAAGATGAGAAGAAGTGATAAAAGGAAGGCTAGCATTTATTTATGGCTGGAGAAGAGAGAGACGAACGGGCTTTGGAAGATACTAACAAATTTCGAAATTCGAATTTGCCGCGGAGCGATTTTTACTATTTTTATATCCTAGATTATGGATATATTGAAGATATAGAGATAGATATACGAAAATAAACACAAATAGACAAATAGAAAGACAGACAAACAGACAAACAAACGCCATGTTCCACAAGACCATAAGCATACAAAAAACACTAACTTTGAGTTAAAGATTCAAGCAGTTAAATTAAATCTCTACTTTCAGTTTCAGTTTCATCAGGTTGGCCAGGAACCTCAACAAGTAGCCACTTAGAACTATTACACTTCTTAGAAATAGCTCTTAGTTCAGAAGCAGTTAACAAGTTTCCTTCGAAGTCAACTTTCAGGTCTCCAATATTACCTAATTGATCAATATCTAGGATTTTTCTTTCCATCTCCGTGGTATCCTTATGCACTCTTTTTTGTGTTAATATAATTATTAGTCCGAAGAGGAAGATAATTCCAACAACAAAAGAAGCCATCAAAATATGCAGTGAGGTAGTAATATTCCTTTCCCTTTTAGCGCTTTTTCTTCCTGGCACTCGCTTACCAGCATCCTGTGGCAAACTTTCCTCAGTTTCTGTAAGTGGTTGCATTTCGATGTCAATGTATGAAGGTGGAGGAGTCGATGGAGTTACCTGGCTATTGGAGTTATTGTCAGAGCAAGAAGAAGGACTATATTCATCTGGCAGTCTATAGTAAACAGGAGCCACTTTATATATTTTAGAGTTATATTGGTCCATATTTGAAGGATCGACTAAAGAATCGTATTCATTTTCACTGACTGTTAAAGCGACACCGGGAACTGCATTTGCTTGATGATTTTGGTAAACATGGCTGTCTTGTTCGATCAATAAAGGTGATGAAGGGGAACAGTGGTCATCGTTGTCATTTGACAACTTGTACTTAGGAAGCTTTTCTGGAGTCATAATTAGTGTATACCGCAGATAATTACGTATAGAAACTAGAGTTAAGTTGAATCAAAATAGACAAAGATAGGTAAAGATAAAAGATGACAAAGTGATTTATCGAAATATCATGTTGTTTTCTAAACAGCCACCTATACAACACACACTAGCCACATAATATACAGACAGTGGCGCATGGCGAAGATGGGATATCCATTTTAATTCACTTTTTACTTTACTTTGATCAGTCAATTCACTTCAACTGCTTGGTGTTTCCAGCGTTGATTTCATACAATATTACACGTTCAGTGCTATTTTATTAAAAAACACAACTTATCCATAGTCAATCACTCCCTCATATACATTAAAGATGGCTTCAAAATCCCAGAAAACTCCTTGGGCTGCTGCTCTAAAACCAACTAACAGTCAAGATACCCAATTATCTAACACCAACCAACAATCAAAATTACCTTCTAAGCCTCAACCACAATCCCATAGCAATAACGGTAGCAACAATATCAACACCCAACAGAACATAAATCTGCCGCAGCAACCTTCATCATCTGGCATCTCTAGAAAAAATTCCAACCAATACAACAACAACAATAGTAATTCTGCCCTAAATTCAAGCTCAAATAACTCTTCAAACACAAATTTCCAAAACTACGCCCCAATAAACGGTTTCAATAACGTCAAGATCCAATCCACTTTATCTGATAGGTTCAGACAGTTAGAAAATCAATTGGGTGTCAAATGTTGTTACAAACCATCGTCCGCCACAATAGCTGCCATGTCAATTAACAACTCAAATCACCAATCCAATGAAAACAACGGTAGTAATAATGGTGGTAGACCAGGTAGAAAAACCAGTCGATTTGCAGGTGGAATCGATGTTTTAAGTGAGTTAAACAAGAGTTTTGATAACTAATTAACCTACAACTAAGAGTTATTCATTCATTGCTAAAACTCTAAGGGTACTGTATTAATACATAGATTACTTTCAGCTATACACTTACGATCTGTATTTAAATTAAGCTTTTGGAAGTGAATATAATAGGTATTTTGGTTGCTTAGGTTCAATGGAAATTAGCCTATTTCATTGAACATTTTTAAAAATAAAAACTTATATCTTAAGAATCCCTGATTATTTGATATGGGTACACAAGCCCATAATAACGTTACCTTAATATTAACACTTTTAAATATCTCTGAAGTAATATTCAATAGCTCGTAGTACTCATATAGTCAGCTTGAAAGTAGCTATTTGTTGATATTTCTATCTGTTTTGTGTTAAATACTGATAGGTTTGCTTGTATGTGCCCACGAATTTCTTCGACCGATTTCAAAGTTTATCTAACATTTTTTTTGGGAGGGATAAACAAAAAAATCATTTGATACGAGTAGATCGAATACACATATATATGTTAATTGTCTTAGCCTTTCATTCTACAAACTATCTATATTCTTTCTCATTCATCTTGATTATCATAAAAACACCACCAGAGTCTTGCTTTTTGTTTTTGCTACACTTATAAACTATGATGACTCCAAACGTGTCGAGCCTAGATCAGGCTCAGTTAACTTATCTAGTTTTATTTTCATCACTGCTTACAATCCTAATAATAATATCATTTGTTTCTTTGGTCTATTTGATGTTCTTTAGGGATGCCCTATTTGAATCAAATGAGCATGTCAATTACTCAATACCTGATAATTTGAAACATAACTTTGATAGTTACAAGAATGATGAATTGTATAATAAGTTGAACAAAGTTGAAAGATTGAGGCTCGACTTGGCCAAGAAGTTTTATCAGTATCACCCACCTGCTTTAGATTTTAATAACTCTTCTGACGAAGTAGATACAACATATTTATTGATTAGAGACAGAGGTATCGGATGCTTTTACTTTGAAAATTATCAAGATCAACTATCAGAGCTGATTCAAAACGTTGAAGACGAAGAAATTCAAAAGATTCAGCAAGAGGCAAATCCAAGTCTACTTGAAGAAGTGGTCAACGAAAGAACATCTCTATTACCGACAACACAGAAGAAACATAAAAAAGCGAAAAAAGTTATAACTAACTACAGAGAAGCCCAATTTAGTTCCACCAACGCACCATACTACATCGAAGATCTAACAGAAATCAATTTTGTTTCAGAATTATCGTCATCAGCAATGCTAAACCTCCCATTACCTTTGAAAAACCGTAAAAACGATACCGTCTATTTTGAAGTTAAGATCTTTGACTTTGATTATTTGAAAACTAATTTATCAATAGGTTTATCTTCAAAACCTTATCCGAATTTCCAAATGCCTGGTTTACATCCATATTCAATTGCTGTTCAATCCGATGGATGTTTGAGACTAAACAATAAACCATTTATAAATGACGACGATTTGCCTGTTATAATGCCTCAAATCATCGAAGGTGACGTTATCGGCTTTGGTTACAAATCCAAAAACGGTTCATTATACGTAACTCACAATGGTAAGAAAATTTTAGAAATTGTTAAAAATTTGAAAATTGAACTGTATCCAATAATAGGTTCGAATGGTGCACCTTGTAAGGTTTCTATTAATTTAGGACAATTAGGGTTTGTGTTCATTGAAGCAAATGTCAAGAAATTAGGTTTTTGCGAGAATCAAAATGAAGGTCTGATTGGTGCTCCACCATTTTATTCACCTAAAGTTATCAAAAACGACGTGTTGTTGGATCAAGGTGAGATTTTACCACCTCATTATCCTTCGGATGAAGACACATTTTTTGGACCTAAAAGTCTGGTTGAAAAATCGATTAGAATTGGTGGTCAAAGCCATGGTCAAATCGCCAACGTTGATGATGAAGATGAAGATGAAGATGATGAAGATGAAGATGACGATGAAGAAGATGACGAAACTAACGCTCATACAACAGACAGCAACCTACCAAGAAATAAAACCCCTGAATCTGATCCACCCTCGTATCACAACACAGACAATGAAAAATCGTCGTCAAGTCTAGACCGCTTAAAGTCATCATCAGACGACGATGAAGACCTCCAACCAGAATCGAAACTAACTTCAGTCCCAATCTCAAGCAGTCCTACATTAGACTCGTTACAATATGAAGGGAGATTGAATGACGTTAGATCCAAATCGGCGACTCCAATTTTCAGAAACTTGGAAAATGCCATCGAAGTCAATCACATGAAAAGAACGGAGTCCCAAAACCTCATTACTGAGAATCAAGATGTTCATGCTGTTACTGTTGGATCTTCGTCTGATGTCATTGGATCCAGCTCTATGGATAATAACACACCTGTTAAGAAGGCTAATAAGAAGAAAGGTAAGAAGACGAATACCAAGAAGAAAAGTAAGAAGAATAAGACAACTTTTTAATCAACTAATCCCCTCCTTCTCCTCCCCCTGCTACATAAACGTTCATTCTCTAATTTTTATTATTGCTCATGTACTTTTTATTTCTATTAATCATTAATACCCTATCTTATAATTCTACGCAATAATCATTACTGTTTTATCTCTAGTAATTTATTATATCTTCCTGTATAATTTGGTTGCAATTCTGCCATTTAAAGAACGCGTCCACAGAAACAAATTTGTCCAGTTTGAAAACCTCCAAAATTTTCGACATTTGGAGTTTTATGGACACAAAGACAAAGGCATCTGTTGAATTGAATGATCAAAACGACTACAATCTGCTTATGAAGTTTCTAAATAACAAGACTTAGTTAAATAGATCTTGAATTTTCAAGTTATAACAAACAGAGACCTCAATAAAGAAGAAAAGAAGGAACATGACGCACATCAAGCAAGTTGACCAATACATACAAAAATCTCTATTACTCCTCAAATCGGATCCTGATCGGACAACGATCTCAATCACATACACGCACTCCAAACCATCGAAAAAGACACTTTCCAAAACAGATATCAAAAATCCATTGAAAAGAAACGTCATCAAATTCAAAACTTATAACGATAAATCAGGTATTTCATTAAATTTTAAAACCTATAAAATTAAAGAATTCTCAAGATTGTTGAATTCGTTGGGCCCTAAAGGCTGTTCAATAACAAAAAGAAAATCAAATACAACAACAGCGATAAATGAAGGGAATGGCGAAAAAGAAGTCAAGGAGATTGTGCAGTTGGATGGCTTATCCGCCGTTATGACAAATGTTGAATTCAAAGAGGATGAAGTTATGGAATCTGCTGGTCCTGTTGATTTAAATGCTACTCCAAGTGAAGTTGAAACTGGTGAGTCAACGACAGCTGTTACTGCTGCTACTGGCACTGGAGAGGGTAACACTGAAAGCGGGAATAAGAAGTCAAAGAAGAGTAAGAAGAAGGGCGGTAAGAAACGTTAATGAATTGCATTCATCATGATTCTGGAAATACAATAGAAGGTCCGAGTGATTTAACTACTTTTTGTCCTTTTTCGGAATGTTTAATGAAAGTTTGTTTCTAATATACATATGCATCATGTAATACTATGTCAGCTTGAATATTTTAGATTTCGTTAATTACAAGTAGAAAGTACCTTTAAATATTCTAAATTTTGATATATTAAGAAAAATAGTTATATCAAATAACTATATAAGCGCCGCAAAAGCCAGAAACAGAACGTAAACACATCAATAGTAACTAAGTTAATTAAGGATAAATGTCCCATCAGTTATTCGAGCCAAGTCCAATCTTTTGGATCAGTATGAACTTTAGGATCTTGGGATCTCTTTAAATGTTCAATAATATCCAAATCATTTATATCTGAATAAAATAACCTGTGTAAGGATTGACTCTTTGATAGAATGTCAGAATTTGAACAAGCTGATGATGTTGGAGTTGGAGCATGTTGTTGTGGTTGTTTTTGATATTTCTCAGGATGGGAGGTGCATATTGGACAAGAACCAGGGTCTATTGGAGATGGTGTAAGCTTTTGTTGTTCTTCGTGGCTGACAGAATCCGTAGAGTTAGGCTTTGTTTCTAACGATTCAAGGTACTTCTTCAAGATTGAATCAGAAATGTTAACGTTAACCGTGACCGAATTTTTAGCAAGTTCATTAATTGGTTCAATGCCTTTCTCTTTGATTAATTTTGCTTTGGCGATTTCCATCTCTTTTAACTCCTTGGCTTTGATTAATGCATTTTTCTGACTTATTAATTCATCAATAGATTTTTCAAGTTCTTCAACAGATGCGTCATAATCTTCAGCTTTCTTATGTTGATCTTGTTCTGTTGGTTTTGCATCCACATTGATTTCCTTTTCAGTGCCTCTTGGGCTATTCTGTTCTTTAATTTTTTCAGATTTTAAAACGTTGTTTTCATCGTAGTATTTAGTTAATTTAAGTTTAAACTTTTTGATAACATTCTTCAACAGTATATTTTCTTGTTCTAATTCATTTGATTTATTCTCAAAAACTTCACACTTCTCTTTCAATCTATAATTTTCCTTTTCCAATCTATTATTTTGCCTTTTCAATGATTGGAAATCAGAGCTTATTTTCGTCACCAATTGATTTAATTTCTGAGCTTGTCGACTGTCCGAAACAGATGTTGATATAATCTTATGCGTTTGTTCAAATCCAAAATCACTAATCTCATCTTCATAATCGTCATCGTCGATTGTTTTGGAATCAAACGAAACTTTCGAAGCTGTTGGCTTTCTCAGGTAATTGGATCTGTCAGATTCAAATAAATCGTTAACAATTTTTTCAGAGTCCTTCATACCGATTGGACTCTTCCGGTCTTTCTTGAGAGGTGATAAGTTATAAGTGTTGTTTGAGGATCTACCGTATTCAATGGAATCATCGTCGTCATCGTCGTCATCGTCATAAGAATAATCCCTGTTTGATGTCGTACTTGTTGTTTTTCTTTTAGGTGATTTAAAAAATTTACTATACTTCAAAGGAATATGCTCCCGTAATATCGGATCAAAATCTTGGAATTCTCTTTGGTACTGTAACTTGTCCAATATTTTGCCCTTCATGTTCCCAAATGGTAATGGTTGTTCATCCATCATTGCTTGGAAGTTAGCCCTGTAATGTTTTAGTGGCAAAGTATCTAGCATGTTTCTTTATGTCTGTTCAAATATATAAAATTAATGGGTAGGGATATAAGCAGCTAATAGCGGGTATCTGATCGTTTATCGGACAGAGACTTTGTAACGACCGAGTTGAAGTTGTAGTTAACTGAAGATCAAACCTTGTATACAAAACACGAAATTTGTAGCATTCAAGATTGGCGCTGCCTGTTTTTGTTTTGAAACAAAAACAGGTAAACAACTGCGCCATATCACCGTAGGGTATATAGTGTGGCGTGTAGGAGATAGTATGAGTGGCTGGTGCTATTCTTGACAAATCGACGTGAATCGACCCGGTTTTACTTCCCCATGCGAACGAGGAATCTGTGGGTTGCTTCCTGTTGACTTAGTTAGCAGGATAGGTATAAAGTGGAAATAAAGGTGGGTTAATGGACTTAATTGGCGGCGTTCAAGAATGAAGGATATTTAATAAATAAAACGAGGGTATGCTGATACTACACAGATACGCCTTGAAGAGTGGGTTAACGTGTACACAGAAAAGCTATGACTGTAATTACTGCTTTCAACATTTCCTAGCGAATTCTGTAGAATTGAATTAATTGTAGGGGAATAGTGTGACAAAACGGACTCCAACGAAAAGAAGGATCAAGTAAAATTAAATAGAATTAATCGAGCAGCCAATCAATTTATTAAATTGAATGACCAATCGAAAGAAACTTTGGTTTAAACAATATTCATCTTGAGTGGCTTAACCTATATGATATGACACATAGTTTAGGCAAGGAGAAACCATGTAAACTAGCAATGCATATGTAAAAAAGAGAAACAAAATAGAAGAATACAGTATACATCATAATGTAAACAACAGCAAACATAAAAGCCCTTTTGACAGAAAAACAAACGAACCAACAAAAAATTTTAAACCATATATATTATTAAAACCTAATTATTAAATAATTGAAACACATAGTAGTAGCAAGTATTAATTAATCAAAAGTAATGATATCATTAAATTGGGCTATCTATATTGAAGAATTTCAACTAAATAATCTAGATTAAACCGAATAAAATAGCAGCGGCACCAACTGCACCAGCTGCATTACCAGCTAAAGCAACAGCACCAGCACTGGCAGAGGAGATAACTGGAAGGGAAGAACTTCTAGCAGTGGAGGAAGAAGCAGGATGGGTAGAGGTAGCTGTGGTTAATCGAACAGATGAAACACTTGATGAAGTGCTTGAAGAGTGTGAAGAGGTGGTTTCAACAGCGGATGAAGATGTAGTTGATTGGACAACGGATGAAGATGATGTGGTGGATTGAACAGCAGATGAAGAGGAAGATGAGGTGGTTGAGGATGATGATTGAACAGCAGATGAAGAGGAAGAAGAAGTGATTGAAGCTGATGATATAACAGATGAGGACTGCTTTGCTGCAGAAGCACCGACAGAGTTACAGATGTTTTCGAAGTAAGAGTAAGCGGTCCCGGATAAATCATTAGGACATCTTTGTTCTAAACAAGATTGCATGGATGCAGAATCGTTTTCACAAACACATGAGATTTCGTTTAAAGCGTTACATTGAGAAGAAGCTTGAACGACATCTGCAGCACAGGCCAATAAACAGGCTGGTGGAGTAGCTAAAGTTGGAGCAACGAATGAAGAGATGATTAATGATAAAGTGAAAGCAACGGATCTCATTTTTTGTTCGGGTATCTTTATTTAAAGTGAGTGAATTATAGATAAATCAACGAAAGTGTAGTTGAGGAGATCAGAAAAGGTCAGAAACTAGAAATGTATATATATATATATAAATAGAAAGGGCAAAGAAACAAAAGAAAAACGGAAAACAAGAGATGTTTTGAATAACCACCACTCCAGTCATCAGTCAATGTTTGTGGCCGAGTCTCTGTCAACTTCAGTGGTTGGACCACTCACTCACTGGGTGGCAGGAGAGGTAGCTGTACATATATGGAGAGTTTTTCATTGCTTGTTTGTTGTGTTTTTTTTCGCTCTGAACAATAGGTCGTTTGAGCAAACAATAGGCAGATTCGATTTCCATTCCATTTTCGGACAACTTCAAAGTCCAAAACAAAGTTCGAGATCCCATGTCGTGTCGGGGCTAATTTTGTGTTGTTATTAATAGCAGTATTCTCCTGCACCCCTATTTGTGGATTAATTTCATTAATCCTTTACGAAACAGGTTTCCCTTCTAACTGCTTCTCTAACTATATCCCTATCCCTATCTCTCTATCTATTATCATATCTTAGGCTGTGAAATAGGTCAGGTAATCGCTATCACATTGACATACGCCAAACAATCGACATAAACTCCTAGCTTTCGTCCCTTCCTCCAACAAGGTTTGCCGCTCTTTACTCAATTCGAGGGGTACTAATTCCCAAACCTCAGCGGCGAAGTCCTTTGATTTAATCACTTAAACCGTTCGGTTGTTAACGAATCTACTTTTTTTACTTAGAAATTCACAATTACACACATTTGCTTATATTACACTTTCATCCGTTCAGCTACTTGGTTGATTGCTGACCTTAACTTCCACCCTAACCTAGGATAGTCTTATCTCCACCAATAAGCTTTGTAAGCTACAGAAAAAAAGAGAATCAATAAACAAAGCTGTACATCATTAAAACCTTGCATGGCCTTCTTTTTTTGGGTTCAAACTAATTAGTCCCTCCTAATCCCAAACGGACTACCATTTTCCTTTTGTATTTATATTTGATTGCAACGATCCCGAATCTAATGGTCACAGGACCATTTGCAACCCCTAATTGGATCAATATGCTGATCTATTAGTCTTTAACCTACAATGCAGCCAATTACTGACAATTGTGAACAGATCAATTGATAAAACAGACCTTATTCGTATTTGTACAATCAACCTTGGTCAGCGAACTATATCATCCTATACTGTCCTATTCGAAGTTTCCATTCCTTTACAAAGTCAAGGAATTTAACTGAAAATCCGTATGATGTATTTTGTCATTGCTTTCAACTGAAACACTGAAACTACCAAGAATGGCATTCAGTTCAATTCATAGGTAGTTAGCTATATCTAGCGTCCCCCTGATGTTCAAATTCTTTTGAAAAAAAGGACACCTAGAATTCTCAGAAAATTAATTAAATTAATATCTCCATTGATCGAAATAGATCTCCTCACTTAACCGTAGCATATTACTACAATGTTATTTTTACCAGTTGGTAAATGACGTCTGAAGGTCACTACTGAAATCTGAAATACGTCCAGTACTATTGTAGTATTCAATTTTCAAAGTATTCACAAACTCTATTTGCCGTGGCATTCTACCTTACAAAATTTAATGTTTAATCATTATTGGATAGTAAACATGGTCGAATGATTACTTATAATTTTCTCGCAATCATTTGAATTCAGTTACTAAATTATTCTGATTTTGAACAGCTGATAAAAAAATATTATGGGCTTTTATACGAGCTCAATATTATTGAAAGCTACCCGTTGTTTTACTCCGTAATCTTTTCAAACAACTGCGAAATAGAGAAAATCTGTGAACTTTAACCAACGGCGTCGATCGACGTAGAGAGAATTTCGCAGCTAATTTCTGTTCGAGCGCCATACGCGCATCAGTCGTTAGAGCCATTTCCTTCAACTGTCACCTCGAACTGTTTCACTGTTGATCTAGAGTGAGGTGATCCACTTGTTCAAAAAAGCATTTTAATAACTACCCCTTTCTTGTCCATGATTACTTTCTTTAACGTTTCATCATCCACAAGTTCTTAATAAGAATAAATTACTTTCAATTTCTATCTTTTAATAAACCCTTCTTTCAATTATCTCCATTCAAATACCCTGTCACAAATTGTGGTTCGACTTTTAAATAGTATCCTCTTACATAGCTATATTATATCCTATTCCCATCCTAAAAAAGCAAAACAATTGATTCGCAATAAAGATTAACTTAACTTTTATACGATAATGCCTCCGAAATCTTCCACAAGAATCTTGAAAGAACTTCAAAAATTTCATTCGTCACCAACAATCAAGCTGATTCAGCCGACAGACAACCTGGAAATTCTTTACCTTGATTTGAAAATCAATGGTAATGACATATACCCAGAAACAGACACTTATAGATTACGATTCATAATAGATTCCGAATACCCATTCAAAGCACCACAAGTACAATTCATCGACCACGACCCATTCACAGACACTAAATATAAAATTCCAATGCACCCCCACATTTACTCAAACGGCCATATTTGTCTAAATATCTTGTATGACGGTTGGACACCAGCTAATACCGTCCATAGTGTTGGATTATCGATTCAAAGTATGATTAATGGGAATACCGAGAATAAAAGACCAGAAGGTGATTCACAGTACGTTAGTAGAGCTCCCATTAATCCCCTGCATTCAAAATGGATATTTGACGATGACACTGTTTGATTCGTTGTTTATGATTTGCAATAGTCCTGTTGCATTGTATTAGTTGAATTGATTGTCATTGTGTCTTGCTTTCTTATTTGCTGTTGATTATTTCATCAAAGCTAATTGTGATTCTCTTTTTTTTGTCCTTTCTGTTTGTGAATCAGAGTATAGATAGTTGCACGCATACATACGTATTTATCTAAAAATAAAAAAATAATAATTATATTTTAATTAATTCTGCTGATTATTCGTTGGATATCATTACTAAACTGACTGAAAATAACTTAAGGCTTATAGTTCGCTGCTCGATCCTGTTTGTTCATTCAACTTTATGCCGACTTCCCCATATTTTGCTTGTTTTGTATGCGGCTCTTGTTTCCCGCCACGGAACCGACGCACAAGTCACATGCCTAGTAATCGACGCGTCGGTGGCGAAACCCCAAATTTTCTCCCCATGTTTTTAGTCCAGAATGCATACCCTCCAAATCCCGGAGATTCGTCCACTTGTTGGGAGTTGAAATACATCTTTAATGGTTGGCTACTCCGTCTTCTACCTGCCTTGATTTCAACTCCCCACTTTCAAACCAACCAACCAGTTTCATTGTGAGTTGCGATCATTATATATGAACATATCAACAAGGATCTCTTTGTTCAATAGACACTCTTTCAGGCTCCCAAAACTATACCCGTTAAGTCAATGTATGTATCCACCTATCCCCATCTCCACCTTTACCAACCTAAGATTCTCATCCTTTGACAACATGTTTCAACTTACGTTTTTACTAACATGATTTTTTCTAAGATAGCTCCTTACTTATTGAAAAGAGTCTACTGTTCTTCAATGTCAACGTCAACAACTGCACAATCTTTTAAAGTTATCTCTGATAAACTTGATAAGCCAGAGATTGATGACCGTGATTACAGATTAATCAAACTTTCCAATGATTTAACCGCTTTACTAATAACTGATCCAACCACTGATAAATCAGCAGCAGCTTTAGATGTCAATGTCGGCGCCTTCCATGATCCAAAGTCTTTACCAGGCTTAGCTCATTTCTGTGAACATTTGCTATTCATGGGTACCAAGAAATATCCATCCGAGAATGAATACAGTTCTTATTTGTCAAAAAATTCAGGTTTCAGTAACGCCTTCACATCTGCTCAGCATACCAATTATTATTTTGAAGTCACGAATGAGGCAATGGAAGGTGCTTTAGACAGATTTTCCCAATTTTTCATTTCTCCATTGTTCGATCCAAGTTGCAAAGATAGAGAAATTAAAGCTGTTGATTCTGAAAACAAGAAAAATTTACAAAATGATCACTGGAGACTATACCAATTATCAAAATCACTGACTAATCCAAAACATCCTTATAATGGATTTTCAACTGGTAATAAAGTCACCTTAGGGGACGAGCCATTGAACCAAGGTTTAGACGTTAGAGAAGAACTATTAAAATTCCACCAAGAATATTATTCTTCCAATCTGATGTCATTAGTCATTATTTCGAACGAGTCATTAGATACTTTAACAGATTGGGCGGTTAGTAAATTTTCTGCCGTGGCGAACAAATCGTTGGATGCACCATTTTACTACGAATCTCCATTCACTTCAGATAATTACCTTGGGACATTAGTTAAAGTTAAACCAATTATGGAATCAAGATCTTTACAACTATCATTCCCGATTCCCGATTCCGCTCCATATTGGGAATATGTACCAACTAGTTATTTGTCACATCTGATTGGTCATGAATCTGAAGGCTCTTTGCTATTCAATTTTAAAGATAAAGGCTGGGCAAATAGTTTGAGTTGTGGAAGTTCCAACATTTCAAGTGGTTTCTCTGACTTCATTATTCAGATTGAGTTAACATCTGATGGTTTAACAAATTACGAAGAGATCATTTCTGAAACATTCAAGTATATCAACATGTTATTATTAGAAGGACCTAAAGAATGGATTTTCGAAGAACTACAAGCTCAATCTATCTCAAGTTTCAAATTTAGACAAAAGGCAGGTGCAAGTGGTACTGCATCCAAGCTTGCGGGTTCTTTACATAATTTAGAATATTACAACACCGATTTCGAACCATTAGAGACCCCAACTATAAAGCCAACAACTTCACAAATCCCACCTGAATTTTTACTGAGCACTTCAATTGTTAGAAAGTTTGATCCTACTTTGATCTCAAAATTCTTGACCTATATCAATCCTTCCAATTTCATAGCTACTTTGGTAGCTAAAGAACCACTTGAGAATGAAACAAACAGTTCAACTGAAAAATGGTATGGGACTGAATATACACTAACCGAATTTGGCGTTGAATATATGCACAGTTTGAAATCCATCTATGGTAATAGTAACTCTAAGTTGAACGCCCTTTATCATTTACCTGAGAAGAACAACTTTATCCCAACTGATTTCAGTTTAGTTGAAAAACCAAAGGATGAAACGACCAAAATCATCTATCCAAAGTTAGTGAAGAACGATAAAAATTCTAAAGTTTGGTTTAAAGTCAATACCAAGATTGGTGGCCCAAGATCTGCCATTACTTTGAAGTTCAACCTTCCAGGTTCAACATCTACTCCATTAAACTCTGTTTTGTTAGCGTTATATGTTGAATTATTAGATGATGAATTGAACAGTGTTTCATACTTGGCTTCTATTGCGGGCTTATCGCATACTTTCAATATTGCAAGAGAAGGGTTAAGTTTAGATGTTACTGGGTTCTCCCACAAATTGGATAACTTATTGGGGAGATTGGTTGATACTATGGTTAGATTTTCTACGGATGAATCACTTTGGAATAGCAAAAGAGAAGAAAGATTCAATGTTATCAGAGAAAAAATGTTGAAAAACCTGAAGAATTTCGGTTATTCTGTCCCATACCATCAAGTTGGACCATTAGTTTCTTCCTTAATCAATGAGGGTTCTTGGTTAACTGACGATCAAATTGCTTGTTATGATGCCGTTACTTTCAAAAGTTTACAAAGTTATGTTTCTAATTTATTCACAACTTGTTTTGTCGAAACTTTGTTTGTTGGTAACTATCCTAAATCCCAAGCTATCAGATTAAACGAATTAATTGAATCGAAATTAACCAAATCAATTCCACTAACTGATTCTCAATTCACTAGAGGTAGATCCTTAAACTTACCAAACGGTAAATGCTATCATTTCATTAGACCTAACGATGATCCAAATAATGTTAACTCTTGTATTGAAGTGTTTATGCAAGTTGGCGAAATTGTTGACCAAAAGAAAAGAGTGTTGACTGAATTGATTGCTCAAATCTTACATGAACCATTCTTCAATAGACTAAGAACTCAAGAACAATTAGGGTACGTTGTCTTTTCAGGTTTAAGAGAAACCAGGACAACTTTTGGTTTAAGATTATTAGTTCAAAGTGAAAGATCAACTAAATATTTACTAGGTAGAATTGACAAGTTCTTGACTAAGATGGGATACATTATTTCAAACATGACCCAAGAAGAATTTGATAAACAAATTGGGTCTGTTGTTTCCAAGAAACTACAGCAAGTTAAAAACTTAAAAGAAGAGAGATCAAGGTTCTGGAACAGAATTGCCACGGGATACTATGACTTCGATAGACGTGAAACTGATGTTGAGGTTTTGAAAAGCTTCAAGTTGGACGATTTGAAAGAACATTACCATTCCAAAGTTCTTGACTCTTCGGCTCATGGTAGATTAACTGTTCATTTACAGAGTCAAATTGTTCCAGTTCAAACACAAAAAACCATTCTAACTCATTCCTTATCTAACTTTATGTACGACTACCCTGAATTTGATAATTTGGAAGTTGACTCCACTGAGTTAGAGACATTAGTTGAATCCAAATTTGAAGGTTTAGACGAAGGTGCCACTGTTGACGTTACCGATGAGTTTGTTTTATCCATTATTAACGACGATAGATTCAAGAAGAACTTAGTTAATTTCAAGTACACTTCCGAATTAGTTGAATACATCAAATCTGAAATGGGTAAAGATTACTGTACTGTTAGTTCTGATGAAACTGATGTTATCATTGAACAAACCGGGGAATGGAAATGTGAAGTTCCATTGACAAGGGCTCCAACTGCTAAGATTTTAGATGAATACTTGGATGATGAGTTGATCGATTCCAAGTTATAGATAAATATTTAACTAGATAAATAACTAATGCATTTTCTACTTAAGTACCTATAAAATACATTCGAACATCCTTCGAAAGTTCCAATTATTCGGCGTTATCCTTTCGGCTGTTTCGTTCTACTCCGCATGGTTTTAAAGTTTTAAAGTTTATGAGGCGAGCGCTTATTTTTTTGTATGAGGAGAGACCCCAGATAAAGAGATAAAGATAGGATGGAGCTCACTGTTTCAGTATACTTTATAGATAAGCACCAAACAAATCAAGCACTTTTCAGCATATACATTGAGACAGCGGCATATGGCTGTGATTATATTTTCCACTGAACCATCACAATGTTAATATTGAATGAATCTAATAACAATAACAATAAACCAATAGGCATCAATATGCCATCTTCAAAGGATACAATTACAGAAGATGAAGAACAACCATTACTAAGTGAAACCATATCCCACCATACATATCTATCTGTTCCAGAGGACAGCTATTCAACAGATGAAGAAAGCGCTGATAGTAATGATAAGCTTTACAACAAATTATTGGAATCCACCTTAAATATCATCTCAAAGTGCCCTTTATCTGTACTAGTGATTCTGTTTGTTATCCTAATTCTTGCAGTCAATATATTATACTTGATCAAATATGCAGATTTGTTATACGTTAAGTCAATGAACTTAAATATTGAAAAGTTATCAGTAAACGACTTAACAGATTCAGGTGTTCATTTTCATATGGTTTCAACTGTTGAGTTTAATTACAATAAATTGACAAACTACTACCATAGATACTTGCTGATGTCATTGAGCTGGATAAGTTCCATAACTGCAATACCTATTGGAATAATACCAATTTTCACGTCTATACAGAATGACGTTTATACACATATTTTTAACTTGGAATTACAAGAGCAGAAATTCACAATCAATCTATCTCAGAATGCAATTAATACTGTGGAAGTGAATAATTACATACAACCTGTGTCTAGAAACGTTGCTAAGTTGATTAACGATTTATCAAGGTATGAAGATGACGTTGTTCGTGTTAATTTGAGGTCGAAGTTTGATTGTTCATTATCTACAAGCTTGTTCGCCATTGGCAAGTTTCCCATTAACTACTCACAATCAATAAATTTGAATTTAGCAGATCTTATAAAACAAGTGGATGATGGCTTCACAATTACAGACTTGAGAATTCAAAGTTCTATAGACGGCTCCGAATATTACGGAAATGCAAGTATAATAATACCCCCATTTGACTTTTTGGATATAAATATTAAGCCTATAAAATGGGATGTTAGAATACCAGGTTGTAAACCAAAAGAACAAGTTGGAGTAGCCATGGTGACCACTGACAACGCAATAATAAAGCCAATAGTTGAGAACAGAATACCGATAGAGTTTAAGATTCCTAAGATTTCAAATAGGTTGTCAAGAAAATGTTTATCTAAACATTATTCACCAGTAAACCGATTACTTGTGAACTTTATGGAAGATACACCAATACTTGCTTTTGTTTCAGGTGACCAACAACTAGAGGACGAATCCATGAGCTGGTTTGATAACTTCATACAACAACTTGACATCCAAATAACACTGCAACCATCAAAGGTGATTTGTTCACCGATCAAAGAACCAATCAAAAGTTTAAAAGCGGAATCAATTGGTATTGAAATAGTTAACGAAGTGCCATGGGTTTCATCATCCCTAGAAATAGGTGTTGGCTTACCTAGAGAGATTAAGAAAATACGAGACGTTGATATTAAATCAGTTAAAGGTGAAGTTTCTTTACATTACGAGGATATGGAAGTTTGCTCAATTGAAATGACAGAATGGCAAGTCTCTGAATTGGAATGTGATACGTTACTATTCAAGATAGATGTGGAAAATTCAATTTTGGATATTGAAAATGAAGAAATGCTGAGTTTGATCGTGATGCAACTTATACATGGAAAAAGTTCTACTGTCGAATTGATTGGTAACATTGATGTTGTTGTAGAATCCCCATTTTTAAATACAACTTTAAGGTCCATTGATAAATCATTGAATTATACTCTTTCTTCCAAACCACTAGGTAAAGTGATTGATAACATAGATCTGAAACTAAATTCAATTAAATTCATTGATTCGAAACCACATTCTTTACATCTAGAAGCTGACATTGCATTGTTGAATCCCTTTGGAATCACTGTCGATAACATGTTGGATTCTGTTAAAGTTGATATTGGATTCAATGGATCTAGTGTTGGTAATTTGGAATTCGGTGGCTTTATTTTGAAGGCTGAAGAGTATACAAATTTATCAACAATACTTACTTTAGATATTCAATCTGAATCTGAAAAGAGCAAGTTGGAACAACTATTTGGAAGCTACGTTTCTGGTAATTCACCGTTGATCAACGTCAAAGGATCTCAAAATGGTGTCCATGGTTCTGAATCATTATCGAATGTGCTGTCAAATCTAGAGATCGATATGAAAATGCCCCAGTTTACCAATGACAATGAAGATGCAGATAAGGATAATACAGAAGAATCCGAAAAGAAACCAACCACAACCAGTTCAATATTTTTGCTTGATTCAACAATGCATATTATGTCATCTGAAATAGAGTTGACTGTTTACAATCCTATTGTGAACCATGATGTGATAGTCGATATTATAGACGGTAAAGCTTCATATGAGGATACTACGTTGGCCTATGTGAGTAAGCAACAGACCATTGTTATACCTCCGGGTATTTATAAGACACCAAGGATACCGGTGACGTATGCCTCTGGTGGTCTAGGCGCTGATATTTTGAAAAAGGCCATCAACGGTAATTTGGTGGTTGATACACGGGCTATGCTTGGAGTTCATTTGGGTGAGTTTAAGATGGAGTTGTTGTTCTATGGGAAAGGGATGGATACACGGATCCGGTTATAAGATATCATATATTTAGTTTAGTTAGTACTTAATCGTGGATAATTAATAGGTAAGCAGTTAAATAGTTAAATAGTTCACCACTATGGTAAAATGCAAATAGGCTCCACACGCACTTTTCGCTTCCTTTTGTTGCTTTCCGCTCAAACGAAATTGTGGAGAGAAAACTGAGAGAGAACTTGCAGGCGACTGACTACTCACTGATCTTTGTAAAGACGAAGAGGATGGTGAACAAAGAGACTGGCTAACACTTGATATACACTGTAATAAATTGTATATATAGATACATTTACAGAAATACAGTCAACAGACATAACCATATATTTAAAACCACCATCATAGCTTTGAAACCTCACCTTTTTTTGTCACATCCCCAGATTTGCATACATTCAGAACAATTGCTGTCCATTTTAAAACCGACACTATCCTCCTCTTAATACATAAAATTCAAAGGAGCAGTCATGTCAGAAAACGATATTGCAGAAATTGAAGAACCTAAAATCCCAGGAAACTACTCAGCTAGAAAACAAAACAGATGGATTCCAGCCACAAACTTTTTGAAATCTGACGACCCTTCCTCTTCACAAGAATTGTTAGTGGTCCCAACATCCCCATTGCTAAATAGAACACAACCTCACCTTGCTCATGTCCATGAAGATGTCGATGAAATTCATAAAAGAATCTCTAAATTTCATGTTTCACCTGCCCAATTATACTCCACTGATTCTGGTAAATTATACCACGCTGGCTCTATTTGTTTGGTTCTGGTTGGACAACCAGCAAGGGGTAAGACTAATCTTTCCATCAGTTTGTGCCGATATTTAAGATGGCTTGGAGTTAGAGCTAACTTGTTCCATATGGGTGATTACAGAAGAGAACAAGCAAAATCTGTCCCCCAAGAATTTTTTGATCAAAAGACAGAAAATGAAGAAGCCGTTAAAACCAGAGAAGAATTAACAAACCTTGTGATTAACGATATGGATGATTTTTTCCAAAATGATCAAGGTCAAATTGCAATTTATGACGCCGTTAATGGTTTAAGTTCACAAAGACTCTCACTTGCTGAAAGATTGACCAGTAAAGGAATTAAAGTGATTTTCATTGAAAGCTTAGTTGATGACGAAGGTTTGTTAGAGAGAAACATCGCTGATGCCGCTAAATCTCCAGACTACTTGAACTGGAATGAAAAGGATGCCATTGCCGACTACAAGAAGAGAATCTCACTTGTTAGAGACTCATATGAAGAAATGAATGAAGAAATCCTCACTTACATTAAATTTATCAACTTTGGTGAGACTTTATTTATTAATAAACCTAAACATGACTTTTTAACCACCAAAATCATTTCATATTTGATGAACAGTAAGATTAAGTCAGGTTCCATTTATTTTGCAAGATGTTCTAACAACAAGATCAAATTCAAGAGTGATCCACCGATAGACAGTAGTGGTAAGGCTTATTCTACTAATTTATCGGAGACTTTAATAGATCACTTCAAAAGTCTGGGACAGGATACACTACCAAAAGATCTTGTTGTTTGGACTTCAGCGAGATTGAGAACGACACAGTTAGCTCAAACATTCAAAGAAGGAGATTTGAAAGTTAAACACAGACCTGAATTAACCCAGCTTAATCCTGGTGATGCTGAAGGTTTAACTGAAGAAGAATTGAAAGAGAAGTTTCCTGTTGATTACAGTAATCATCAGCTGGACCCGTACCATCATAGATACCCTAGAGCAGAAAGTTATCATGACTTGGCCTTGAAGTTAGAGCCATTGATCATGGAGATCGAAAGAATGACAAATGACATATTAATTATTGCTGATGAAACCATTATTAGAGTGTTCTATGGTTATTTGATGGCATCTTCCTGTAATGATATTCCAACAATCAGTTTCCCACAATCCGAAATTATCAAGATTACCTACAATGCATACATGAACAAAGCCATTAGAATACCTGTTAAGAGTTAAATTCATCACCACTCATCCATGTATACTCATCTGCCTTTGCCTTTTTTTATTTTCCTTTATTTATTTATTATCGTAATTGGTAATTAATACTACTACACACAAATTTCTGATGTTTTTTTTAAATTTATTATCCTTTTATATTGTTATTCCTATATTCCTTACGCAGTTATGTATTTTTATTTTTTTATAATCGTAATATCATTTCTTCTTTTACGAGTGGAGTTATTATACTGAATCAATCGATGATGCGGTACATAGTGATTACCAACAACAGATTTCGAGCAGTACAGCTTGGAAACATGACCATTGGTGGATATGAAGTCTGCTACAAGAACACCATGCTCATTGCACAACATTTTTGAGAATAACAACAGTTCGATCAGGGTGGTTATTGCAGTAGTGAGAAATAAGACACTTGAGTTGATGAACACAATGTGACCAAGGTTATTTTTAACATGCGGATGAGCAAGATTGCTGCATTTATATTTGGTCCTTTGACGATTGCTGCTATGGAGTTCAGAAAAGGTTCGAAAACAAGAGAAGTCATTTGGTACAACTGTGATGTCAGAGACCAACTGTTGGTGTGATGAAGTTGGAAGGTGCTTTTCACAACCTCCCAAGGCCCATTGTTACATTCGAAATTGAACCCTTCGAAGCGGATCTTTGTTATCTGGTGGCCATTTTTCTGTGAGAGCGTTTTAATGGCGGTGCTCCTGGCTGAGGACTTACAACAGTGGGAATGTCATGCGTGGAAGGTGGTAACTGTTTTATAGAATTTCTGTCCTTTAGTTGGTTTCAGTATAGCCCTTTATAGCGAATTATTCGAGAATTCCCACTTGATTTGTTTGGGGTCAGAAAACTTATGTGTAATTTCACAAGACTTTATAGAGTTTGACTTGAAAAAGGAAAGCCTTATTATTGTACAATTTCAGTTAACGATCCATATTTATATTTGGGGACAAATTTTTGAGATCCCAGTAAGAAGGAATAAAGAATTGAAAAGAATATTGAAACAAGTCATTGCCTATTGCTAAATAGAGTTGGATTAAATTGCATTAAGTAAGAGTAAATCCAATTTTACACATTTGGAACTACAGTACATCATGGCAGTTGAATTAGCTACAATGGGGAGACCTCCGTGAACCAAGGTCAATGGTTATAACCTTGCAATAGCTAGGGAAGCCTCAACCTTTAAATATCTCATCCAACAAAACTATAAGTTGAGCTTCCTAGAAAGTAGATTTGTTTAAGGGCTGGATAAGGGGAAGCTCTGTGATTGAGTATAGGCAGGCCAAAAAACCATTCTAGTTAAGAGACAGCCGGATATAGAAAAATCGCTTAGTCAGCATCAGTGTAATATTACCAACCTCCTCTATTATTTCTCTGTTCAACATTTGCAAAATGCTTAATTAATATCTTGGCCGCATTACCTATGGGAGATAAAGTTGGGAATGGATGAGCTTTGATGAGAAATGCAGGAGGGTAACAACCCCTTGCATTTCTTGGCAATATATAAGAGGTTCTCTTTAAACTTACACAAACATCTCCGGAAGATCGTAAGATGGACTCCTTCTTTAATTAGTGCAATTTACCTCTAGCACTATGTGTAAGAGAGTTTCACATTCATCCTATCGCTTCAATGTATGATTATATAATACACTTCAGTCCAGCTTACTATGTTTGATGTTTAGTGTCGGAGTCTCAGTTAACGGGGTACCAACTATATTGCTAAGTGTGGAGTGTTGTTAGCGGTCAAAACCGGAACTTAATAATCAGATAAATCATTTCAGAATCAATTCCACAATTCGGTTTCTGTCAGGAATATCGGGATTCTCACAGGATTCTTACGTAAGTGAATAACATAACACCTTCATATCTTCTGATTAGT